>DWIC01000125.1:0-15436 GCA_018248135.1 Battus belus
TAGTTACTAATTGATGTCTTACATCTATTTTCTTATCTTCCTTTTATCGTAAACACCAGTGCCATTTATTTTTTTATAGTTTCTTTACAATCTCACAGGGTTAAGCTGAATATCACAGAAAGGCGGGCTTACCTAACCCTGTCTTATTGTAACTAAGTCTTATTGCTATTTATTGTACTTTGTATAATTGTTTTCACAATTTCAGTAATATGGGGAGACTTTAATCGTCGCCCACTATGAAGGCGAGTTCCATGATCTATCAAGCAGGCAGACCAAAGTCGTCCAAACACGGGACAGTTGGTCACCAGGTGCTCCATTGTCTGGTCTACTGCAAGGTGCAGAAGGAACCGTCCTATCTCCCGAGCCCCGTATGCGTCAGAACCGTGTCCAGTTAGGGATGATTATAATTTAAAACATATATATGTTGTACGAAATAGATTATTTTTCTTACCTGGGCAGGTTTTTCTGTTAAGGTAATTAGTACTAAAAATACTATGTACAAATGTATATTTCAATATACGTTATATCAATATATCGACTTTCGATAAGTTCCTCGCAAATTCTTAAGAAAAAACACTGGTTTTATTGTTTTAAATAAAAGTTTAAATTAATGCAGCAAGTTATTGAGAAACGAAACGCAAGGGATCAAGACATTTGTTTGACGGAGTAGTGTAGTATAAAGTTAGCTCAGTAGAGAGGTGAACGACCGAACGACCGAAAGAGAGAAAATAATGTGTGATTTTTTGAAAAGAAAAACAAACAACAATTTTTTTTTTTAACAAATATCTAAATTTCAAATTGCCTTCATGTTTTCTATTCTTTCATCAATGCCTCGTTTAAAAATGATTTCTATGAAAGCAGAAATATTAATAATAATGAATTTCTATGATAAATTATAAATTCAATTATCTAAAGATATTTTACTCAAAGAAAACATGATAAATTAATGTAATTTATACAAAAGCCATTAATTAAAAATATTAATTAAGACAAATGTTTCTTTTTTTCTCAAACGCCTACAAAGATCGGGCAGAACGGCTAAGCTTGCTGAAGTCCCGACAGTCGGATAATTAAACTAAGATGAATTAATTAAAACTAAAACAAACCCTTGTTTTGAAGCTTATTCTAAGAAATAATGTTTCAAATAACGATTAATTGGAGTTCTAAGTAAAACAATTTCGTTCCCTTTTGGAACGAGCATTAAAGGAATGTTTTTTTTTTTAATTACTTGGTAGAACTTTTTTCAATTCGTTATTAAATAAAGCTATAAAGCCCTTCCACTCCTTTACTTTTCATCCTTCTCTACTAAAGATCGTGACAATTTTTTAAAGTTATTCACGTAGTGTCTCACGCCCTTAGGTGGACATAATGCCTTATTTTAAATATATACATATGCGATGATGCAAGTAGCCAGAAAAAGCGATTTGATAATCGCATTTGACCGAGACACTCCCAGTTCCATCGGTACATTGGTCCTACCAGTACGCTACGAACGAGTCGGCATGGGTACGTCCTTCTCTGGAGGACCGATGACGCAGTTACATTCGTGGGAAGTTGCAAACATCTCTAGACCGGTCATCGGGGTGACCTTTGAGGTAGGCCTTCCAGTGACTGTTCGGCTGAAGTAACAACGATAAAATTTATTTAAACAAAGAATTCGATTATAGTCTATTGTTCTACTACAGTTTAAATTATTTCGCGATTATTACGCTATATGTTTACGGTATGGTCAAAAAGTATCGCGAAGTTTTGCTTACAGTTTTCTTCGATTGGAGGGGCGTGGTGCATCATGAATTCTTGCCACATTGTAGAACGATGAATAAGGAATATTACCTGCAAGTTATGCGCAATTTGCGAGAAGCAATCCGCCAGAACTTGTGGTAATACAAAAATTGGCTTTTGCACCACGATAACGCCCCTGCTCACACATCGCTGCTTGTGTCGAATTCTTAGCCAAAAACAACACACTAATGATACCGCCGCTACCGTATTCCCCAAATCTGACCCCCTGTGACTTTTTCTTGTTCCCGAAACTGAAGAGGCCCTTGAATGCTACGCCACGATTGAGGGCATCGAAGGAGGAGCTGAGCAAGATACAAAACAAAATATTTTTTGAAGTGCTTCGAAGATTGTAAAAAACGTTGGCGCAAGTGTATAATATCCCAGGGGGATTACTTTGAAGGGGACAAAATAGATATTCACGAAAATACACAAAATTCGCGATAGTTTTTGTACACGCCGTATAAAGATGCACTAGGAGCACAGACAGTTACAACAGTTCGTTGTTTGATTGGTAGAAGAATAATGATAAAAGTTTTAAATATCGTGTCTTTTAAGTTACTTTTTACCAGTTTTTCGATAAATAAATATCATTATCATATGTCTAGCTGACTGTTTGATAGTAACGATAAACTTTTGTTGGCTGATGGATCCCCGATTGTCAAATCTTTGTATTGATGGAGTTTTTTTTATGTTAAATGAATTTCAATTTAATATTGCTATATGTCTGATAATATTTTGTGATATTACATGTTAGCGAGAAACTATTCTTAACATCGCGCATCATCAAAAATATTGCCTACAACGACATGTAGAGGATAATTTTAAGTGTAAAAGATTGTGTAAAAATTGATTAATGTACAGGTTATTTGTCAACACCTGAATTTTAAACTAATTTTCAATTACCCTTCATAAAGTGATGTCTACAAAATAAATAACAGGAACTTTTTTTACAGATAAAAAAAGGACAGTACGTAGTCTGCGAGGACAAATAGTAAAAAATAATTAATGTTATATTATAGTAAACATTAATTAATATGTTATCATTGTATTATTTATGTGAGAATTCATTTTACGATATCGTGTATTGTACCAATACTTTACTACTAATTGACAAATGAGCTTCACGTTCATCTCTTTAAACCTATAACCCATCACAGTGACACACACAATAACACAAATGAATGTGATTCGACTATTACGTGAAATGTGTACATTACATATAATATGAATAGAAGCAGGCCAATGATCTCTTGTGCCTACGGCGTTCACTCCCCGTCCCCCCTCGCATCCGCAGCGCACGGTCCTCGTCTGTCTTTTATCTTGAAGATATTTTCCATCGCACCACTTAACAAAGTAATAAGAAATAAGAACATAGTGCGTAATTAAATTGCCAAGTGGTTACCCGATCTTTGCCACAGGAAAATCGACTTTGAGCTGATCATGACAAAGTATAATTCGTGAGCAATACATATTGAATCCTCGCGGCTCTTCCAGATATTGCATGGCTGGTAATGGAAGCGGCGGATTAGGTGCCCGTCCTCCGCTTTTAGGACGATTACGCTGGTGTAGACTTTTCGGTTCATCACAGAGTTCTTATTATTTTACGTGTTGACATAATATTAACTGTAGGATGACGTGTTTGACGATTGCTACAACTTCGAATCATTTGTGATCACTTTTGTATGTTATGAGATGAATACCGAAAAACCCAGATTCGATAGGAATTACAATTAAATCTTGTTTTCTCATAATGGTATTCTTCAACGTAAAATAAACCTACGACAATTGGAGTTGTTCATCATGATCCGTGAAGGGCTCTTAAAAACTCAATAGTTTTTCACTTCCACTGCCACTTCAAGTAATTCTGTTATTGACAACATTCAGGCGATGAATTTTCGTCAGTCGCACAAGATATGTAGAAATGTGATAACAAATAACTCCAGTTAACGTTTAAATTTGTATTGCAATCGGTTCAGCGTGGATATTTCGCCTGGGCGGCTAGAAATGCAACGTGCTGATAAGGGGATTGGAGATAAAATTGATGGCAACAAGTTTGCGTAGAGGGAACTTCTGACGCTGCTGCCGGATTGTGTTGCACGTCTACGACTTTAAGTTGTAAATAATGTACATCGCTGCTGACTGCAACGTCGCAAAGCTCACGTCGACTTAGTGACAATGTTAGATCTTGCTACGTAGCGCGGCGTAGCGGTCGTGTAGTGGCGGCGTAGCACATAACTCATAAATGTAACAGGAATATTCCGGCGCGGCAGACTGGGGCGCAGTTTAAAATGAGTTATGACGGCGAAACATCGGCCGCCGTGTTGCCATTTTTAACGTTCATATTAATAATACTTAAAGTCTTGTCCTTAAATACTATTCATGTGTAGAAGGAAAAGCGTTAGCAAGACTAAGCTGTAGCTTATTAAGTTATTATGTAATAAGTATTAACAGAAATTAATTTCCGGTTTAATATGCACAAATTTCGTATGTACATCCCAATAATATTACAAGTTCGGGTTGACATTATCTAATATGATTAGAGAAACGAAATATGTTATTTACATAACATTCCGTTCGTAAAAAATTTCAAATGACGTTAAGTTGGGTTATAAAACATTACATATGACAGTGCACGCGTACTTAAAAACCTTGACGACGGCGTTCGCAATAAAGTTCTCTCTTCTTAGACCTCCATGATAATTTTAAAACGTATCCCGTGTGACGTAATGCGGAGCTTTCTCTTTATATTTGCAATTAGAACTTTTGGAGCATACACATTTCAGCGAAGTAAGGAGCAAATGTTTTCTCTTTAAAACCAGTTTCTTATACCCGGACATTACACTTTTCATTCACCAAAGTTTGATATTTTTGTTAATTGTAAAATTTTTCGGAGGCACAAATGTAACTCAAGGATTAATTGATTTACTGCAGACAGATTATGTAAGAGAAAAATTGTACAGCGCTGTTACACTGAGAAAGTTAAACTATAAAAATTCTTAGCAAGGCAAAAGTAAAGTTTGGGGAAAATCGTTTAGTCTGTTTCGTGAGTCAACAAGAATGAACGGCCCATTTGCGGACGTGTACCGCAGTTGGAGCCCCCTCGCGGTAAATTCTAATAGCAGCTGTCGAACACTTATCAATGTACGGTGGGCGGCGCCCTGAGGTCCGACAACGTAGCGCACTCATTAGAATTCCCCGGCGATACGTTCTTGAGCTGCAAAAGGTTTTCCTCGTTGATATTCCGTTGTTGCCTCGTTTAGATTTCCGGTCGGTAACTACCATGAATGCCAACTCGTGCAGCCGATTGCTGGAGAAGTCTCTACATGATTTTATTCTGCCGGGGCAGAAATATCGTTTACTGCGGGACCAGCCGCCATTGACTGACTACTTTGTTGTATTCACATTATTGCATAGCCGTGAACTTTGGCATGTGCTAACGATGTTGTCTATCTACATCAATAAAAATGATTCACTAAATAATAATTAATAAATGTGATGAATTAAAATTTATGACATCCCACCAACACGAAACTTCTTTTTAAACATATAAGCATTTACACACTTTCTTATTTCAAGTGGAATTTAATTCGGGAAAAACCCTTTTTATAGGAAATAAAGAATGAACGGAATCTGATTTGTGAGAAGAAATATAATGCGGTTGTAAATGATTGCTTTGTTGAAACAACTAATTGAAACACAAAGCTAATTAAAACCAGCTTTATCTGTGTGATTCACATAGATCACAGAATAACTGCGAGTTATTTTCTTCATAACATAGCATATTAAGCTATATTTCTGGACGAGAGTTGATCATGCAAAGATTTTTAACGCACAAATATTTCGGTTGCGACCGACCCGTGCATGTGGGTCACAAGGCCGTCGAATTTAAAACGGTAAGCAAAGATTCTTTTTCTAGGTCTTTATTTTATCACCTTGTTTTATTACATAATCATGTGCGTTATGTGTGTGCGTAATCTAAAGCGGCCCGCTAATCAAGTGGGCTCTAGAGAGTACTCGCTCAGTGCGAGCGCGCCCGTAACGGCACCCGCGGGCTCCGAGGTCACTTAAGCGAGATTTACCCGCGTTGTACCGCACGAGACGAATTTGCTCATGAAGCTGTGTATGCACCTAGAAATATTCCGATCGATTACTTTTATTTGTTTCTTATTGAAAGTTTCTTTATAACGAAAAACTAATTAAGCAACTTTGTATTATTGAATTATAATGCTGCCTTTTTAATACGTGTGTAATTAATAGAAAGTGGAAGAAAATTTCTTTTAATTGTAAATACAATTGTCTCATTTATTTATTACTTATACAATACTTTTACATGTAAATAAAGATGAAATTACATTTAACATAATTATTCCTGGTTTTTCATGGACAACATAACTATGAATTCCATCGGTGTGTGTCCTATATCCTCTGTACCAAGGCCATGGATAAGGATTTAGGGAGATCTGCAGCACCAGGGTCTTGTTAATGATAACGGAAAGGGGAAAGGTCTGAAGCACTATCCTAAGGAATTGAGGCACTAGGTTGACGTTATTGAATTTACGGTGGAGTGCGGAGGTGTTCACGTAATTTTAACAAGACGCTGAAGAACAACGAGGGGTTTTACCCAGCAAGACTCCGGCATAATCCCTCCATGGTTCGAGGGGTGTCTCTTACAGGTTTATCGAACGAAAACAAAAAAATAGCGCTCTACAACTGTTCAAAACTAGAAGGCCAATAACGTAATCCACCTAACGTCTAAGTTAAATGACTTTTGAGCAAAAGTTTTCTATAAAGATAATAAAAGTGAAATACGAAAGAGTGAAAACATCTTTGTTGCAAATAATTTTGAACGGTAGTACATTCGCACTACAATGTAAGCTTTGTAGTTTTATTACTCACGCGAAAGCTGAACCAACAGTAAACTGCAGCCTTCAGCGGAGTGCCGAAGCATCCGGCCTACGCACATCCACGGGTCACCGTATGACGAAATTGGTGCTGTAAATTTTTACGCGAAGCTCTCGTAAGTTGCGGCTTAAACAAAGCTTAACTATACTTTGTCGCTCCTAAGTAGTAATAGTTTAAGCTTTTAGACAACTATCAGGCAACCACGAGGCATATACAGGAAATATCCCAGGTTGATTGGTTACTGGTGTAAAGTTATCAATAGAATGAATTTGTGGCATATTTTAGGATACAGTTTTTAATGTTTTTACACCTATTCCTATTCATCCTGTATAAAATGATGACAGAAATAATGAATTGAAATTTATTTTTTTACTCGAACGCGACAAGTTATTAACTTCCGACTGCGCAACATCTGTAGACACAGTAAACAATTATTAATTTTAATACGTAGTAATAGGTATTTTGAAAAAAAATTTAGTTACTGAATTATAAGGACGTTATTTTATATGTCTGTAGCCATCGTTTTTAGGAACGGTTGCGCTTTATATTAATTGACATCAACTAAGCAATACATTCATGTTTTACGGCTAAAAATAATCACTCTGATGAATCATATCAATATTTATCAATGACATCCGTTCAAAATCAAATATTTTGTACATTTATGATCGTTTGCACATTAGCCACGTAATATCTATAAGTAATACACACAACATGCTATTCCGATAAGTAGCTACAGCGTTTGCTAATTAGCTGTAGCGGCGACCCGGCGACCGCTAATTTAACGCACGAGCAGCGTGGCGGCTGTGGCCTGTGCACCTCCTTTGTAACTTGTATAAACATGCTTCAGGAACTGAATACAAAAACATGTAATGGCTGTCTACTGATAGGAACTCATTAAGGAAAAATAGACAGGCGCCTGTAGTCACCGAACGGCGTGTGGCATCGCGCTGCGCCGACTGAAGGCTAGGTGTTTCACTGCAGCATATGTATTAGACTTAAAATACATTTCGCCAAAGGAAAATTAAAATACATTCGTTGGCCACTATGTACGCTTTCACAAAGAAAAAATAAACTACTTTGTTATTTATACATGAATGACACGAATCAGGCCACTGCAAGATACAGATGTGCTTGCTACTGGTGATTTTTTGCGACCTTGACTATGTCGTCTGTACACGTCTACTGGGAGACGCACCCACCTCACGTTTACGCTCGTGGTAACCTCTTTAGAACCTTACCATCCCAATTGCCATCTGTTGCATGGACGGTTTCCTCGCCCACTGACACATGCATTACTTCAAATCACATTTAATTTTGTTAACTTGTAATGTTGGAATATCCCTTAATTATCTGTCAATAATTGTAAAAGTTTTATCGAAAAACTCGTAAGTAAATTCTATAATTATTTAAAGTATTGTACATTAGTAATTAAATACTTTTTTAACCATCACATGTTCATAAAATTTTTTGTCTCTATTTTTTTTTTAAATTCCGTGATTGCTTGCACTTCTTTAATATTAAAGTAATATCAAAGAGATTCAATATATGTGATTAATAAAGTTGTCGTCGTCTTTCGACACGATGAAAATCATCAATAGCAAAAATAACATCTACAAGATCATAAACTTTGATTCCATGTGAACAGTTTTCCGATGTTCTTTTCGGGATATCAAATAAATAACCGAAGGTATCAGTCGAATCTAAACGCCTTCCGGTAATCATTGGATAGTCACTCGGTTCCTGTGCCGCGAGTCATTTTCCAAAGTCATATCAAAAGTCGATTGAAAGCTCTTACGGTTAAGTATCCCTTTGATCCCTGCGCCGTGGCCCCAACACAAATTGCTCAAAGCGTTATCGGCTTACAATCTGCGGTGCCTCCAGACCAGGAACGCGAAAAATTTAAAATTAATTCATGTTAATTAGATTTTTGAATAGATTCCAACACTTTTCACTTTTTTATTTACAGTCATCGTTTCTGCACATCTCAAGAGGCTAGATGTGTTCATATATATACAATGCTCAGGTTAATCACTTTTGCACTGATTCGTAAACTTGAAAAAAAGTCTTGGTTTATTCCGAACGCGTCCTGAAGCCCATTAACTATTAATTAAGTTTTGTTTTCTTAGTTGATCATCATCTGTATTAAAATTAGATTTTCCATACCTTCATTATTCAAATCATCATTAAAATACATTTCTTTGTATTTTTTAATTATTATCTAAGGATCTGTTTAATGTTTTTTAATGTTTTATTTAGTTATAAATGTTAGATATAAGCTTGCGTAATCAGGAACTGGGCTGCGTACGTTGAAATACATAAATATGTAATGTATTTATGTATTATGTACTTTGTAAATGAAACTAATGTAAGCTTATGTTATGCGTCGCTGTTGGCGTGCTTATTCGAAATCAATAATTTCATCAGTAAGACGTCCACTGATGGATACAGTCTTTTGCCATATATTTAATTTTTTTAATCTGTTCGTACGATGATCTATATAAACTAATTGCGTACTAATTCTCAAAAATAACAAAGGAGTTTATTGTAAAACCGTATACATTTGCCTTGGAAAGAGCTACTAATTTCATGGATTATTTTGATCCTTAAGTTTGGTTTGCTACGAAAGCGGTAAAGTGCAGTAAGATATTATGTTGAGACACAGTTCGTCCGGTCGCTTATGAAACTAATCGATGAGCGCGTGGCTGCCGGCGGCGTTGCGCTGGCGGAAGCGTACGCGCACCGGAACAACTTGGCGCGAGTTCTTAATTGTTAAAGAGCGCGAAACAATCGGCCACGTACGCCAGCCTCCCCTCTGCCCCCCTTATCGCCCCGTGTCTTATTAATAAGTTTTCATATATATAACAGACTAGTTATAACATGGGCAACGACATTTTTAATATCGGAACGTGCGGCGGCCATCTTTATAGGTTGGCGAAAAAACATATTACGTTTATATTATTTTAGAAACGACTGCGTTTACACTTGATTAATACTTGCCACTATTCAATTAAATCTTAAAATACAGCAATCTGATGCGTCTAGATAGTAAATGTGTTTCAAATTTGCCTAACTGTCATTGTATTATTTACATTACATGTGCTTACTATCGATGATGGACAACATTTTAGAACAGTGATAGTACGTAGGATTAAGTGGCACACGCTGCCTCTGTTAACTAGCAGGCAGTTTGAATTAGTCCTACCGCGAAGCATGGAAGAGACCCTGTAATACCTGACCCAAGTTGGCTGAAGTCGAGACGAACCCTCGTAGCTTTATTTTCAGTGGATACCATAGAGAACTCGTTTTCCTTCTAGTTTCTATCTAATTATGATTTCGTGACGTACAAATGTATGAATGAACAGTTGAAAGTGTCTCAACTAGTCGATGCTTGTAAAGTAGGAGGACACTCTCTCAAGTGTGTCTGTTTCAAGTCACGAACCAAGTAGTGCAGTTTGAGGCGCGACTCCGGTGCGGAGTCCGGGACACCTTGTTATTTGTTTTGTACCGCCAATTTATTTATTCCGGACGTTTCGACAGGTTGCAGCAAATTAACGGCGGAAGCTCACGGAGTTTGAGCACGTAGTCGAAGTTTGTCTGAGTCGCAAGGGAGGCAGAGCGCAGTGGTGCGACGGGGATGGGGGGGGGGGAGTTAGGCTGTGGACGCGATCTCGTGCTCACAGCTAATAGTCTTTGCGAGTTCATGGGACAATTAAAATATCTACGGCGCAAATAGTTTATTCATATACTTTTATTGAATCGATTTCTTTGTGCTAACAAAAGTAAATGTTTGATTACTACACAATAATTTTTTTTTGCTTATCCAAATCTTTGTTTTTTTATTTATTAAATACTATATTTTTTCTCAAAGAAACGATGCAGAGGTCGCATGTTCATTATTTTGTAAGTGATAAAAAGTACAGAGAATGGCTTCTTTGATACACATATGATAAAATTAAAAAACCTGTGGACGGCAACGGAACGACAAGACATGGATGGTTTGAATCACTTACAGTAAATAGTGGATCGGTGAAGAAACCTTATGATGATAGTGATGTAAACAACAAACACAAGGAAAGTTAAAATTTCATCACGACAGCCCTTAGGAAAATTCCAGAAGTGACAGCCCTTAGGAAGACGGGTCCGGGATAACCGTAAACTTCGATGTTCGAATCTGTGGAGGTTATTACTGTAGGTCAACTGCTAGTCATACGTCTCAAATGCATCTTGCGCTCCCTCAAAACCTCCGTCCGTCTTTATGTACCTTCGAGACATACATTCGTAGATCAAAACTTATTAGCATGTGCAATTTTAACTTTTGTATCGCAAATAACTTTATTGCAAACTGTACTTTTTAAACGTTTGTTGATCATAAAGAAGAATAAGTTGACAACACGACCATATTTTCCCGACTGTATCTACAAATTAAAAAGTCAATGAACAGAAAGTAACAAAGATACAGAACAAGCAAAGCAAATTGCAGAACAGCCCAATTCGTCATGAAGTAAGCTCCTACATAATAGTACTTTACATTTTAAAGTTACGCCGGCTACACCAACGAATCCTCGCTTATGCGTTTTGTATTATACTGCAGTGGAAATCTACCCGTGCAAGTATCGACAAGAAAAATAAAAGAGAGTTGTGATATAACTTACTGGTATAAATATAATATATATTTTACAATTATAGTTGAGTAAAGAAGGCGATGGCAGCACATGCTTCACTGTCAGCGCTTGGTTTTGCGTGCAAGTTTGAATTTGAACAAGCAATAACAAATGTGTCTAGAATGCACCAATAATAGTTACTTTCACAAAAGCCTTTGTGACTGTGAACATGCTAGTTATAGTTGCTAAAGTTGGTACTACTGCGAGTCAACTGAAAGAAACTGCAATCAGCGTTATTACTAAATGATCAAAATGATTATTGCCTAACTACCTACTAAGGACCCGCGTGTACATCTCTGACCCAAACTAGTGACCAAGTATTACTTGTTTGTATCGATCTTATTTTCAAATCACGTCTTAGAGTGATCCAGATAAACGCTGCAAAAGTTGGTGGATCACCTGAAGCACTTGAGGCGACGTCGTAGCCGCGCACCGGCTAAGCCGGTAACATCGCGGTTAAGCCGCTCCAAATTGCTTCCGCTTAACTTTAAATTGCAGCGCGGGGAGCGACTTATCTCTCGGCGGAATTTGTTTCGAAACTGCATCAAACCGTGGCCTGTTTGCTTTTTCTCGCGGTGGACAATAAACTGTTACAGTTTTCCTCAACCGACGAACGATTTAATCCTCAGTTGTTGAGAAAAAGCAGAGCTCTCTCAGCGCTCCGATAAAACTAAGTCGACACGATTAGTTGGTAAAGCGTTATTAAATTGTCACCATTATCATATATATGTCAGGTGTGACTCATAGGTGCGTAGGCCCAGAGACCCATCCAGAGACCGCTATGATGATGGTTTTGCGCTGTCCGCATCCAGCGACTTTCGCCGAAATTAACAATGTCATCGGTCCACCTGATAGAGGGTCTTACCTGCACCGCGTCTATCGGCTCGTGGTCCCTACTCGTGATACTTTCAACGTAAATTATCATCAGTTGCAAGAGCAATTGTCTTCCCCCAGTAATTAATAATAATTAGAATGTGTCGGCTGTAATTAAACAGCATAAGAAAGATTTCAACGATAAACATTGTGACAATATGGTGATTGTTGTTAGTGGCGTTGGCACGGGCGCCGCGCCAGTGTGGCAGTGCGGCACGCTGGAGGTGCGAATTAAATGCAAATGCGGTGTCGGGCGGGCGGGCGAGGCGGCTAAATGAAATTGCCATCAATCTGATATTCAATACGAGATGCACGCTCCTATAATCCCGTCTTACGGGGAACGGACGCTTTCAGCGAAGCTCAGAGCTTTAGTGCATATTGATTCGAATATATCGTGATTTATAGTTTATTATGCTTTCTCTGAGTTTATGTACGTATTAGAATTTACGAAAAACACATAATATTTCACCAAACGAACAAACAATACAAAGTAAGAATTATGCTTTAAATTAGAAAACTACATCGAAAAATAAATACGCAAGTTATACATACATACACGTGATGAATTAGTTGAGCTTTCTCGAAATTGTAAGTAAAGCTAAAATTTTAGTAGAGTAGAGAGAAAATCTCAATTTGATTATAGTTTCTATCAAAAAGTAATCCTCTGGCATTCTTTGCATAACGTACACAATTTTCCTGTAAATTATTCAAATGTGCGAAACCTACAAATAAATATTAATTAACTACATGTTTACTGTTTATAATTCGTAAAATTTTGTCGTCTAATTATTTTATTAAGGTATGCACTGCTTTTAAGATTCGCTGTGTTGTTGTAAATATGTGTGTATATGATTTTGTCTGACTTGATAATATGCCTTAGAAATTAATTAAAAACATATTCAATTTTATGTCGCATAGCTATTTGTAGATATTACTTTCTGCAATTTATAAAGACATTACTAGGTATTACAATGTTGTTTTTAAAATAAATAAAAATGATTTAGTGCAGTCATTGCAGTCATTAAAATAGCGATATTGTTAAATGGCCGTAAGCAAAGTGCGCGTCAAGGCCGCCGGCCGATCGTAGCCCGCCCGCCGTACCTCGCCGTAGCACAAACAAAGTGCATACATTTTCATATTATTAATTTTATTTACAGACTGAGAAGCGAACAAGTACAATTCGGAAAGCGCCTGAAATTTGCATTATAATTTACGAAGTTTTATTTTGTTACCGTTAATATCTATTTTTGTTTAACCAACTAAGTGTAAAAGTTAACATAACACAAATTACGGTTCGAATGATATAACTTAATTGAATATTTGAAAATAAATTTAGTCAATACCAGTTGATGTTAGTTACAGACCAATTTTTCCTCTTACAGTAATCCTTATTTCTCTGGATTGGGAAATAACTATTAAAAGCTTGAGGGCCACTCCTGGACCGCCAGCCGCGAAGTCCGGTTTACGCATTATCGGGCTCTTGAAGGCGATACCTCGTAAAATTTAACTGCGGTGCGGGATATTAAATACCTTTGAAAGGTATTTGAGCTAGTACAATGGCTGGAGAAAAAAATGTGCGAAAATCGTTTCTACCGAAACTGGATAAGGTTCTTGATACTAAACTTCCGTAGAACACCGTGTTCGATTCAATTTTATTCGCGATATAAGATCATAGGTATGCCGATTGACTACGGGGACCTCTTGTTATTTGTCCTCTGACTTCGGTTTTGAAATGAAAAAATGTACAACAAACAGTTTGACGTTCGATATTTAAGACTTGGGGAAAAAACAACTAGCGAAAGGTATACTTAACTATAATTTGATTTCATACATCATTTATTTATTTATTAAGGAAACAAGTTTTTATAGGTTGTTTGAAGCCATGTTATGCTATATCAAGATATTTTATCAAGTTTTTACGAGTGTTAACTCAACAGCAACAGTAAAACAGTGTTACGGTTGGTGAAGAATTTTCTACTTAAGTTTGTAAATTTGAACTTGTGGAGAATATAAAAAATGAAACGGTCGAGTGTGGATATGTGGCCGTGTAGGATATTGCACATAGTTATTGCGCAAATAAAGGAAAGACGAATTCGTTATTCTGCCTCGAATAACGTTTCGGTGCAGCTTCACACGTGCAACGTTTGGATTTGGACTGGACACAAGGACAAGTATTGCCCCTGAATAATCGCGTATAATAGTATGCTGTTACAGACATGTTATACTGCTTCAGAAAAGTTGACCGCCCTGTTGATATTGAATCGGACAAATATAAAAAATAAACTGCCGATCTTTACTTGACACGTGGATCTTTTACAGAGTATCGTCTAATAAGCGTTTAGTCTGAATGTCTGTAACAACAAAATTCAAAATAAAATTTATTATAAAGTAGATCAAAGATACAAAAGTTCGAAATATTATAAATAAATCTGAGAATTTACTTTTATACATAAAACATGATCCAAGCTTTTCTATCGATGGCACTCATTAAACAGAACTGTAGAATTTCTTGTAACGATGGACAAGTGGACTTTGCAAAACGTTTGCTATTTCGTGACAAATATTTTCTTTGTAATAATAAATAAAGTTCAAAAGTGTAAGGAACTTAAATAACAGTTGAGTGAAAGTCAATTTATATTTTTTCTTCTGTGTAAGATCAGTTCACGTTGGAAAAGAAATTGGTAAAAATGCAAAATGAGGGCGCCATGCATGGCCGTTTGAAGAACTAGTTTGAACAATTATTTTGCGTATACAATCATCATTATAAAGACAAAGTTCATTTCCTCTTTTAGTATTAGAATCTCCAAAGCTTGCAAAGGCATATAAGATGTTAGACGTTTAAAATGCAGTTTGTTTGAAATCAAACAATGCCGATAGATGTCGCATGCAGTCGTTTACCTCGCGGTATTTTTTTGTTATTCAAAAAGAATCGTTCAGTTGATCTGTGTTACAATTTATTTTATAAATAAAATTCTTTTATGAACGTCTACATTTTAAAAATGTAGATTATCTTCCTAAGTAAAGAACAACGTACAAAGTTCGCTCTGTGTCGGATTACGCGCCGCAACATTGCAGAAAAGTTGTTCGCAATGTTTGTGTGCCCCGTAAGCTCCGATTTAGGCCCGGGGGTGAGCTTCGAAATAGCTTTCATTTCACCTGCCTCTTACTCGTTAGTCTGTTGTTTAGACGACGCCATTATCTTTTAAATATAATAT
>DWIC01000126.1:0-15429 GCA_018248135.1 Battus belus
ATATATTACTTACGGTAAAAATTCAGATAACTGACCACCGATAAATATTGTCTGTCCATAATACATTTTTCCTTTTAAATTTTTCGGAAATGACACCACATGATGAAAATATTTTATTAAAATGTCTAGATTGCAAGACCAGCCGATAACGTTGCGAGGTTTTAAAACTATATTGGATATAATCACGTCCACGGTTAGGTCGTCGAATTTAGAACTCTTCAGTACTTTCTTAGCTTCGCTCTTTGCAGCGTTCAATGTTGAGCCGCTTTTAAATTTTATTTCTTTCATCGAGGTCAGAATCTCAGCGTACAGGTCTTGAAACTGTTTTGGTGACGAAGCAGGAGAGATATCAATAATCATCATGCCGGCTACTGCTTTTGGCTTAAAAAATACAAATAGTTTAATAATAAACTAAAATGTTACTATAAACTAGGGAGTTTTGTTTGCCATCATATACATAACTGCTTCTCACGTATTATTATTATATTTTTTATTGATTTATCTGTAATTTAAAATAAAAACTTTACCAAAATGCATTCATATTTCCTCTTCTTCTTTTAATGTAATATTCTTATGTTGTTATGCACAGCATTCGTTAATGCTGTATTGTGTACTAAAATCGAATAAGTGATCTCCGAATTTAATGAAACTTTATAACTTTATAGATATAAATATTTATATGGATTCAAAACTTTTATTAGCCACAAAGATTACGGCCTTAAGGATTAAAAACAATAACACAGAAATAAATACAAACTGTATTCAACACAACATTTTTACACAGCGCAACATTTTGTCCCGTGGGGAAATTGTAGTACTGGATACCCTTCCATTGCGGGGGCAACGAAAAAGTTATATATGCAGTTATAGTATTGCAGATTCCGCGTTCGAGGTGGCGGTGTGAAGAGTCGCCCCAGCCTAAGACCTCTTTTAAGGTAGCAAAGCCCGAGGGCTCCTACAGAAGTCTCGGCACGGACCGCTACATACTACTATTTTACCGGATTGGGAGGCCGCCGAACTCTTACATCGCTTCGGTGATCGCTCCATGGAGTCAAGGTCCCCCACAAGGGGATCTCAGCTCGGGCTGCCACTGATCGAATAGTATCCGTTCAGCATTCCGACACAATGGCGCCCGATAGGGCCGAACCTTGGCTTAGTCGGTTACTATTGCCTGGGTAGCATATCACTACTACTACTTCGGAAAACAAAAAAAGAAGAAGTTGCAGAAGAAACTCCAGCAACATTTCCATCTAGTGTGACCGGGGGATATAAAAGCGACCTCATTTCCGATGAGACCGGTTGGTTATAGAATGACTTATATCTTGTGGTTTCTTCAATTCATACTAACGAACTACATCTCGACTCCTAACTTCAAAACTTGCTAAACTACATTACACACAAGCCGTCCCCGCTTTGCAAAACCCACGCGGCCATTCCGTAACTTTATAAAATCCATATTTCGTTTATTTATCATGTCGACAAAATACATTGGCCGTGTTTCATAACTATTACAAGTATAATTCGAAAATATATATATTTATATATTTTATTAACGTTCTGTCAATCCCACTTGCGAATGCATTTTCGTAATACCTTAGTTGACATTTACTCAACAAAAGGAAAGTTCCAAGCAAATGTTAAGTCTTTAATTCTTATGATACCAGAAATATTTTGGTGATAACAGACACTTTTTTATTCGTAAAAGGTGTTAAATTTTAAAATCATAAAAAATCCTAAAGACTAGTAAATAAATTTAATAAGGAAATTTAATTCTAATCAGAAGAGGCCGAGATACAAAATTATATGCAAGTTAGAGGAGATACAATGACTTTTCAAATTACCGCCAACAACGCCGTGCACATCGTGGCCTTGCCCCCAATCCCATGGCCGAGGAAATAAGCTTTCTCTATGGATAATTTTTGTAACAGCTTCTGCAAGTCCGCCGTCATTTCTTCATATGTGTTCGATCTAGTGTGCGGACTCTTGCCATGATTTCTCAGATCCACTGTGATCACTGCTCTTTTTGACAAATTATTAATCGTCTTGCCAATACTGTTCCACTGTTTCTTATTGCTTAACAAATCGTGTAATATTATCAAAGGCGCATCGTCCTGTGTGGCCAGTACCGTATCCATTATCCGATACGACAAATTTACAGCACCTCTAACACAATGTTTCGAGCATTTAAATGTATTGTTATTTAATCTGCTTAAATTTTGTCGCATATACGATCGATTGATTCTTGCCATAATTTTAAAATGTAAAATTTTGATTAAGTAAAACAGTAATATGTGCTAATCAATAACATTATATTATTGACAGATCCTTGACGGTAACAATATAAACAAATAATAATTGACACAAAGAAAAGTGTTTGCCATGTATTTTGATGATGTTTCTTTTTCCTATCGACTTAAAAGCATACAGACAAAAAATTATATTGATTTTACGATCGTCTCAAGCTACAGTTTTATTTTTTTTATAACAAAATATCTTGATTTGTTAATATTGTTGATATGCCGTAATAAATTAAACTTTTGAAATAATATATATATAAGATATATTATTAAGGATTTTCGAAATAACTATAAATTGTTTCTCTGAAAATACAAAGTTTTGTTTTATTTCACACACCTTTACAATATTATAATAATAATTGTTTAACTATAACACATTTTACACTTTTATCTCACCTGAAAATACAAAGAAACTACATTTAAAGTTATCAATTTGTCTTTCTTCCATTATTCCATTATTTCCATATTAAAAACCTTACCTAGCACAATGGCGCATAAAGTGACGCCACCGACTACTTATGAACACGCGAAGCGCGGCAAATTTAAATCAATGAAATAACATTTCATTACATGTAATATACATATATAAAAATGAATGTTTGTCTATGTCCTTTCTAGAATCGTAAATTAGACATTTGATTATCTGATGATTTTTAGAAGTTGTTTTGCATGAACCCACAAAGATTTCTGTTTTTATGATTTTCGACAGATAGCGCCACTGCCATTCCAATGAACATTATATATTGATTGAATCAATAATATAACTCAAAGTTAATATTAGTGTACTGCATTTTCTTTAATTTATTTTAGTTGATGGCGTAGCAACGCCAGCAGCAGTGCAGCTAGTAATATGTATCTTTGTTCGCAGGCGGGGGGCAATCACTTTGCCAACCCGGTGTACGAGAGCATGTATTCGCCGCAGGATGCGCACCCTACCGAGGTATGACCCTTTGAGTACGGTCCTCATTCCTCCCTTCCCTCCCGTATAGTCGTTTACCAATGCTAGGCATATTCTACTAGAGTCAAAGTAGAAATTGCTTTATTAAATGAGGTCGCTACATTCATTTATAGTGTTAAGTTACTATAAGTCATTCATATCGTAAAAATTGTAATGATCTGATGATATTTATGTATATGTATGTAAAAACTAAATTGTTAATTAGCGTACCTAGCTATATTAGTTGATTTCTTTCTTAAAAAACACTTTTTAATTTAACATTGTAAATGTATTAGGAGGGCCGGGAAGTAATGTCGTTACTGTGCATTTTTATTACAGAAAAATCGAATGATTTGTACTGCTCCGGCATGAAAATTTGTATACTAGATGATAAAAGGTTGTTGGTAACGAACGTCAATATATTGTTGATTAGAAATAAAAAGTTGTTAAAAATGTATTTCTTTGAATTTAATTTAAGAAAGCTACATTACTTTTCGGTCCCCCTAATATTTGGCACTTTGTGAGTGTCCCGAAGTACTCTGGTTAGCAATGATTCCCCCGGTAGAGGGGGGGTACGTTAGAATTGATCGAAGCCTCATCCGATGTGCCTCAAGTTGTCATCATGTTATTCTCAGAACGACAGAAATATCAACGGATTGAGGTTTCGATAAACACAGGAAACTAGATAAAGTTCACTTGCTAAATTAAATATTTAAGAAGTAAGTTATCCGTTATTTTGTTTATGCATTGATTTGTAGTAACCCATCTGCTGTGTTTATTAATGCAACAAAGAGGTTGTCTACGTTGATTATTATTAGCTATAATTACTGATACAACCGAGGTAGTATACTACTAGCGCCATCTATCGGTGCCGTCCGAAGTGACAGCATTCAGAATTTTATTTATTTTAAAATTATTTTTTTCTATGTGAGTTGTTAGTATTAAAGAGTAGAGCTGTTGTTCTAGATCAGGGATGAGTAATACGCGGCCCTTTAAACATGCTTATGCGGCCCATTAAGCATTTAAAATTGAATTTATTTTATCAACTTTATTTCATCGTACTTATTAAACCAATACAATCAAAAATTACCACCGATCAAGTATAAGTGTTTTTTAATTGTTTTGTAAGTGTAATTGCGTTTGTTTAATGTTTAGTAATAAATGTGTATTTTATCTTTAAGCAATTTAATACTCATATGACACTGACGTGGCGGAGACTGCGTTATTGCTCTTTGTTAAGGCATTTATGTAAACTTATTTAACATTATTATTAATGGTGTTTTAATTAATCATAATCGTACAATAAATTTTGTCAATAGCCGATGTGTTAGAGTTATAATTATATATATATACATATAGGTGGGTCATATCGATGTCTTGGAAGGTGGAGTTGGGGAAAAAAGATCCTTGGAATATTATATTAAAAGATTAGAAATACATAAGAGTTCGAAGTATTTTTTTATGTATTTACACATTTCGAAACAAATTTAAATCTGTAGGCCAAGTTCCGAGTTTAAAGGCGATGGATCACCGCCTACGATCAGAACTTTCTAATGTTTGCTGTGTATCTGAAGAGGTTTGTTCTAGAATTTTCTGTTGAGACACGACTAAACTCTGATTTAAAAATGGGGTCCATTTTATCCATAACTGTGGGACCAGAGAGCGAACCGTTTTTATATCTATATTTTATACCAAAATTCTTGTATTAAGAACGCTTAATCTAACTTTGTGTCAGACACTGCATTAGGACCATATACGCCATAGTTTATTTTCGCGGCATTCGTTGCATTTTTCTTTTTACACTTTAAAAAACTATATCTGATTTAAAAATACACCCACTCAATTTGATTGAAAGAAAAACATTACAAAACAAAATTTTAAACAAACTCGTTTCGTTTTTAATTGTAATCATATAATGATATCAAAACCAGCCAGATACAAATGGTACAGCCAAAAAGAATTTATTACAAATTTATAAATATTATTTGCGAAAAACGTTTTCCACGATTTAACATATTAAAGTTTTTATAGGAAACAGAACTGGTTCTGGAAGTTTGCGCCGAGTGCAAATAACATGTGGAGCCCTTTGATACAAAGATGTACAAAATTAATGGAATATTAAAAAAAAAAATATATAGAAAAACCTCTAAATTATATTTATAAAAAAGTTCTATGTAAATGTTGTAAATATGTAATATACAGTATATTTTGTAATTACATATTTAGATGACGGAGGCCTTGTGCGGCCTTCGAGCATGATGGGTGACACGAGGAACGCTCTAAGCCTCCACCACGACCTGACTACTGCGTAACAATGAACTCCTCGTTGATTTTTATGTCGGTGCCCCACAAACCTGAGCTTCTCGGGGTATCGGCCGTTTATCAGGCGGTAGATAGGAGATCAAAAGAAAAATTTCCCATTAATTATATTTAATAATAATGAAATATCGACATTTCTTCAATTTACAATTGGCCATAGAGGCAATATAATCTATACTAAAGTCGTTGTTGCAGGAGCGTGCCAACTTGCTGCAGGAGAGCTCACCGGCGCGCCTGTAGCGCGGGCAGCGCTCACACACATACTTGACTAAACTTAACCATGTCGTTGGTTCACCTAGTGGGGGGTGGTATATAGGGGCACATACTCCCTTGTATCATAAAGGCGTTAAACATATATCACTTTCAACGTTATGTATTTAACTGTAAAAATCGTAATTGTAAGTTAGGCTAAGAAAAGGAGGTAATCGAATTCAGAGAGTAGTACGAAATGTTTGTGTGCTCGGTGATCTGTTCGTGCAACATGCGGTCTTTTTTACTCAAATTGCATCCGTTTCTCGCACAATTATGTACACGTGTTATTAACATATCGTTTTGTATTCAAACTGGTTGTACTCGGCAGCTAATTTAAGGTCATTTCTCAATACAAAGATATTTTATTAGAATATATTTATTAAACTTTAAACCTGGAAATTGATAACGACAGGGTGGCCACGTATCAATGAAAAACCCCGCGATCGAGTCGCTGCACGTTACAACGTTGCAAAAACGTGGACGCATCGTGCCATAGATTTTTGAAATTTATTTTCTTAACATTTTGTTGCCAGTATTTAATTTTTACGAAATACTTTTTTATATGTACAATTTATAATTAAGTTAGATAATAAATTTATTTTAAGTACAATAACTGTGGGCCAGTCTAGCGAGAGCTCCGGTCTGCGCTGAGTGTTATGGTCTAACTAGATAATGTAAGGAGATGCGACTGATTCGCGCCGGTGTCGGAGGCACTCTCGAAGCACTATATCATACATATAATTAATTATAAAAATTAAATAAATGACTTCATTGATATATTATCTTTTATTTCATAAATCCTTAATGTTTCTTTAATGGAGACCATGGTCTGGTGCAACATAAGCCCATTCATAAAGTGGAAAACCACCATATTAAAATTTTAAAACACTGATGGCAACTTGCATTTTGTTCCATTGAAAATCTAAAGGGGAGGTCACAGAGGGAAGGACACATTGATAGACTTTGTATGTGATTCTCTCTGGCCCTCATTGCCTCGCCATTCTTGTTATTTCTTTATACAGACTATCGAATTGGTGAATTGAAGTGGCAGTAGGCAAAACCGATTGCTACTGGAACCCTAATATTCTGGAGTATAGACGAAACTGGTGCAAGGAAGGATATCCACCAATAAGGTAGATAGAGGAACTTGTTAAGTCATAAGCTGCTTCCGTAGCCATGGAAGACATGATCAGCAGTAGACGTCCTATAACGACAGACAGGAATGGAACAGATACGTTAAGGAACGTGGGGGGTGTGCAGTGAAATACTTGAGCTTTGTATAGAAATTTATTTACAAAGGAGTCGGGCGTTAATAGAAGTCCTCGTGATCGGCGCGCGGCGCCTTGCTCTGGTTGCGGACCTGGTCCTGCCCGAGATACAGCTGCGCCACCTGCTCGCTGGAAGTGGCCTGCTCCGGCGTCTTGTCCTCGCGCACGCGCACGAACCTGTACATGAATAGCTCAAACGTTTTATATATATTAGTGGGATCGGAAAGTAATGTCGTTCTAAAACAAAGTCAACTACCTTTTGTCATCTAGTATATATATACATATTCATGCCGGAGCGGTAAAAATCATTCGGTTTTTCTGTAAAATAAATGCGAAGAAACGACGCTACTTCCCGGTCCCCTTAATATATTATATCTTTAAATCTTTCATTAATTCGGCTGTCGTTGATTGACGCCCACTGCAACACAAATCCTGAAAATCATCGCAATGAGCGGTGTTTCTGCGTTTTTTTTAGCTTGCATGAATGAACGAGAAGAGTTGTTGTTTTGAGTCATATAATTAATTGTCCCGCCGCAACATCTACAAGTTGAGGTTGTGTGTGTTTATGAATGTTTAGTTTGTGTGTGTGTATTGCATGATACCGTGGAAAGCGGAGCGAGATGCCCTTGTCGGGCTCGACGAGTCCGTGGGCTGCGCGGTGAGCGGGCGACAGCGACAGGTCCGCGCAGCGCACCTCCCACACGCACGTCGCCGCGAACCACACGTCCGGAGCCAGCGACGCCTCGTAACTGTACACAAACATACACAAATTCATTTTTTTTTCATGACATATTCCTTAACATCTAATACGATCTAATAAGCACTGGAATCAGATAGCACTGTTGAATTGTCAAATAAAAAAAATCTTTATTCAACATACAATGGATTACATCTCAGTGACTTCTATGCAACAGTATACTTTTTAATGATTTAAAATTACTTTATTGAACATCCTGTGCAACAGTATCCTGAGCGTGAACACATCATTTAATGCTGATAACACACAAATAAGATAATAAAACAGACTTGCAAGCGCAGTGTCGGACGTCCATGCATGTGGTGGACAGAAGCCCTGGTTAAAGTCGTCAGAAGATCAGAAGGTCAAAAGAATCTATGAGGGAGGCTTATGTACAGCAGAGAACACCCTTTATGAGTGAAGTCATGAACGTGTTAGATGGACTGGAAAGTAATATCGTTTCTGCGCATTCATTTTACAGAAAAATTGATAGATTTTTACCGCTCCGGCATGAAAATTTGTATACTAGATGACAAAAGGTTGTTGACGACGAAGGTGAATATATTGTTGATTGAAATAAAAACTTGTTAAAAATGTAGTCATGTGAATTTAACTAATGTAAGCGACATTACTTTCCAGGCCTCCTGAAACTTTGACATTTTGTTTAAATCTTTCAATAGAAGTATCCTATTGTAAAAGAAAGGACATTGTCAAAAGAAAGATTTGCAAATACAATGAAGTTGAATCTTAGGTAGACATTTGTTTTTGCTTCTGGCATTTAAATGACGTATATAATTCTTCCTAAGAAAATGTGTGTGCAGTAGTAGCCCAGTGGCAGAGGACTGAGGCTTGTGATCGTAAGTCACGGGTTCGATTCCGACCAGGGATACAATGTTATATAATTCACTGTTTGTGCATTAATTATATAGGATTGGTGCTGCTCACAAACAAGTTTCCAGAGGATAGACAGCAGCTTCCTCAACATACCATAATACCACACTGTGATTTCCTGCCAATCGCCTGCCTGCGATTACAGTATATCCCCCAGAGATATCTTTAGGGGAGGTCACCTCTCCCTATAGTTGTTTACCATAGACATAATTGAGGTAGGAACATTCACCTGTAGTAGTTCCTTGGCGCATCGATGCGATGTGCGTCTAGCTGCTCCCCAAGCGTATCCAGATCCTGGTCGGAGAAGCCGGTGCCCAGCTTGCACAGGGTTTGGTACTGCTCGGAAGCTGGGTCGTAGCAGGCCAGCAGGAAACCGCCGTAGCGGCCGCCGCGCCGCCCGCGCCCACGGTAAGCGCCCAGCACCACCGCATCCACACTATCGCCCACGCCTTCCATGTAATCCTTCTTCAGCTGCATCAACCAGTACATCAAATAGAGGAAGAAAATAACGTATCGACATCAGATCGTAACACAAATCTGATTATTGAGGAACAGAAATGTAGATGAATTAATAGTGACCACAAAAGCTCAGTGTACTGACAATCTTAAGATCGTCGAAAGACGCTCGAGATGTACTGCTAGGAATTGGAAAAGGTGTTTGGAAAAATATATCCACTTATGAATGTCCTACAACTGTCATGATTTGGACGACTGCACTCGGTCTCTGTACTTGCAGAGATTGAGTAATTTAGAATAACACAAAATAACTAAACTTCTAAATTTGGAAATTCAAACACTTGATATTATTCATAATAATGACTTTTATATCCATGAAAATACACTAAAAACAAAATGTACCAGCGGAAAACACTGAATATAATCTTCCAATAACATGTCTTATATGAGTGGCATAAGCACATATCCTGCAGTGGCCGCATATAACTAAAACTATCATAATGACTTCCCATGGACGTATTGAAAATCTATGGGGAAGAGCCATGGCATATCTTAGATTTTAATAGCCATAGGAAATATCCAGAAGTACTACCGCTGTAATGATGGTAAGCATGATGCGAGTGCTAACCTTGAGCCAGTTGTGCGAGCGTCGCGCGATGTCGTACTTTGCGTTGTCGCCGAGCAACATCTTCACCATGAGCCCCTCGCAGGAGCCGCGCACAGACTCCTCCATGAACTGCTGCACCTCCTCCATCGTACTGCAATCGCGGGACTCCGCGAACTGCCACTCCCCTACACACAGAAATACCACATTATGATATTTTTTTGACATTTCCATCATGTCGAAGTCTATACATACCGGAAATTAATGGAACTGTAAAAGAAGCAAGGTCATCAACGTATCTCAAAAAATCGCTCGTCTGGAGTGGCAGTAGGCGAGGCAAATAGCTGTTACAACCGTCGGTCATTACATCAGAAAGTTTTTTTTTTATTCTAACATGTCCATAAAATCTATAAGGAAGCCTTGTGTAATATGTAATTTTCTAATTTAATTCTTTAGAATGTTATTTGGTGAAAAAAAAACGTATCATATGGGTCCGGTACGTTAGTTCGGTGAACACTAGATATTTTCAAATTGATTGGTGTTATGATTGAATATTGCAGTTTGACGGCGAACGCACCGGGGGTCTCTATGAAATGTTCGCGGAGGAGGGCGCGGCGCTCGGCTAGCGGCTCGCGTACCAGCGCGCGCCCGTTCAGCAGCAACAGATCGAACACGAATACGCATACCTGCACCTTGATCTGCGACGCCTCCGCGTCTTTACGCTTGCGTGTTGATAACACCTGCGAATGCGCATAATTATTCATAATAATTAAATTAATTTATCTTTGAGTGGGCATTTACGCACATTTATCAAGCATTTAACGTTATTAGCTTGCAAGTACTAAGCTACTACAGGAACATAACAGTTGCGTTATTTAAATAAAATTTAACTTATGTATATTATATTTATGTCCACCATATGAATGATTCAAATGAAGTTTGACACCAAAAATTAAGATCATTTAATGATTCTTGAATGCTATAGCAATATTCAATTAATAATATAATCTTCATTTTAAATTTAAAACTAAGAAAAGGAAGGTGATATCGTAGTGACATAATTTACCAGTATTCTGCGTGGCCGGCACTGCCTTTTGCAGGCATAATTTCATTAGATCCATTCGTTATAATTATTAACGTGCCAAAAAAATATTTTCTCCTAAATTTATACTTATCATCCGAGCAGAAAGTACCCCTTTTTTATATCGGTGGGGAAATTTTCGCTTATGATGCCCAGCCTCTGGGGGGAGGACAGGGGTATGTGGGGTTACCCACTAAAACCCCACCTGTGATCACCATCTGCGCGATGTGGGTTCCACGCGATCGCCCCGCGCGCCTTTCTATTTTTTTGGATAGCCCTTCTCGGGGAGCATGCGCGATCGCGCTACCCCCGAAACCCTCGTGGGTCTATCACGACGGTTCGAGATCACGTCGATCCGTCGTCCTCCTCAGAGTTACCGGTGCTAGTGGGCGTTTAGGTCGCCCACCCTAAGACGCCCGCGACTCCAGGAGGTACCCGTATCTCGAAATAAGATGTAACCTGTATCTTGAACTAGCACACTCCTTATGTCTTAAAATATAAATAGGAATATTGTTATTATTTTAAATCTAACTACATACCTTCCATGAAATTATTCTTCTTCTACTTTAATATCATGCATTTTTTAATACAAGCCCCTCATCTCCTTGCGGGTGGATTTACGTAAGATATGTTCTTAGCTCACCGGGAAAAAAATTTTCCTACTGATCAGGTCATATTTTATTTCAGATTATTTTAAAAGATGTACATAATTAATTTGTAATTCACATATTAAAATTATGATTTTTTTTTATTCCTAAGATACATTTCATCAAAATAAGTTCGTGTCTTTTTTAATTTTTATCCTATAATAAATAAATAAATAATTATTTTAAACAGATATGAATCCTGTTTTTGGACGACATTATTATGAATAAAGCAATCGTAATTAATGAACGCGCAAAATGTTTTCTAATTGTAGTGTACTTCTTAGTTCAAAATACCATATCAACGCTCCGAGATCATCATAATCATTTCATCTAACATTCTCCTCATTCTGGATTCAATCCCGTAAAATCCCGAACTCTCTCCATGGCTCATTAAAATAACTGTGATGTTGTTAACCAGATTGAGAGACCACATTTCACTTCTGTATTTACTAGTATAACACATTGGCTGTAGACTTTTGTTACTGATATTAAATATCTCTCCGATATAATGTATAGAAATAACAGTCGCGAAATTATATATTGGTAACTGGGTTCTTGTATTTGGATGCTAGAGGTGTAAAGACCTGGAAGGGCAGTATCTGCTTGGCGACGGGGTCGTACGCCACTGCCTCGCAGTCCAGCACGCAGCTGTGGACAGAGGGCTGCAGCAGCGCGGGCAGCCGCGCCAGCATGTCGGGGTACTTGCTGCAACCATCGTCGCAATGTAATGAAAAGTACATAATAACATAATGAGAGAAAAAAAAAGAGTGATAGAAATAGATTTTGATAAAAGAAGAGTGAGAAAATAATACAATGTGAAAAAATCATTAGGAATAAACTTGTCCCTGTGTACACATAACGGGGGAATATAGAAGAGGCCTCGAAAAATGGGGACCATGATAAAAAAAAACAATATCACATGTTAGTACTTCATCACTCCGTGCTATACACCACTGGGTTGTTGGTACTCATGGTGGACTTCGTGGAAATTGGTGGAGTTAATATGAAATATGGTCTGGAACCCTCGTGATAGCACAATGAATATGGGACCACCGTGCATTTTATTCATACCAGTGAAAATGTCTTAAGAGAGGGCCTCCGAAGAGATTGAAACAGGTAGGAATCGTGCATAACCTTATTTACTGTACTAATTTCAAATTATAAATAAATAGATATACCCAGTTCCTTTTCTTTAAAAATTAAAACACGGTATTATTATATTAACAAATTATACTTAAAATGTATTAACACATTTTAATTATTCGTAATTATTTATTAATATTTGTGTATTTACGTGAACTTAGTGTTAGTTAGAGCTAACTGTTAAGGTGGTGCAGAGATAAATTAAGGCAGGTGAAATAAGTAAATACAAAAAAGACAAAAAAAATTGGATATGAGAAAGAAAACAATAAAGAAGATAAAAAACGAACTCATATAAATATACTAATGGCCATTGCTAACTATAATTACATACGTGAACCGGAAAGTAATGTCGTTTCTGTGCATTTATTTTACAGTAAAATTGATTGATTTTTACCGCTCCGGTGTGAAAATTTGAATACTAAATGACAAAAGGTTGTTGACGAAGGTGAATATATTGTTGATTAGAAATAAAAACTCGTTAAAAATGTAGTCGTGTGAAGTTAACTTGAGAAAGCGACATTACTTTCCGGTCCATCTAATATTTATGTAAATATAATAAATAATAAGAAATGATGATTCCGTCAGCTTGTCAAGCAACAGCTTTCGAGCCTTCGCTTTGTAACCGCAACGATTCCTGGTCATCCTAATATCCAGAAGGAGCGCGTTCCAGAGAAGGATATTGTATTGCAAAGGAGGAATATGGAAAACAGGACCAATGATCTGTTTTAATTTTTTTTTGTATTCAAATTTAATTGTTTTTTATTTTGTATGTGTCTATCAACGTGCTGCAGTTGGCAAAATGAAGGAAACTTAAAGTGAAACAATGCTGATGGTATTTGTAAGAGAGTATTGTGTGCACCTAGTGTTGTCTTCCTGGTTGCGACTGAAGATGCGAGCATCGGGAAACCGAGGACCCGAGTCCGCCGCTCCCGGCACGTGTACCTGCGCGCGCTCCCCGTCGTACTTCCACTCGCACGTGAACTGCACACCCTCGAACCTGCATACAAAACGAAATAATATGATAAATAAAAGAGAAGAATAAAATGTATCGAATTTTTATAATTTCAAATAATGATCCTGTCCCCCACGAAAGGAACCCTCAAGGATTTTTTATTTAAGAATAAAAATAAAAAATTATACGTTATTATATTGGAACTTTTAACAGGACAGGTATTGACCGAAAACTTTGATAAGAAAAATCGATTTTATTTTTATTCCACTCAGCATCGTTGTTATAGTTTTAGAGTATAATAAAACGCCGGTTATGAGATTCGAACAGAACTAACTTTTATTTATTATACGTTGGTAGCAAAGCGTGGTTAATGGTAATATGTTCCAATAGATGGCGTTACATGTATATTCATTAATAATTATTTGTATATAATTTCAACATAGAGAAGAAGCAGGACGAAACTTGATAACAAAGGTTTTAAAAAAGTTTAGTAACACAGATGTACGGTGTGTATAAAAAGTATCGCGAACTTTGTGTATTTTCAAAAATTTTTAATTTATTCGTGAATATCTATTTTGTCCCCTTCAAACTAATCCCCCTGGGATACTATACACTAGTGACAACGTTTTTTCCGGTCTTCGAAGCACTTCAAAAAATGATTTTTTTGTATCTTGTTCAGTTTAGCAGCGCACAACTTGCAGGTAATATTCCTTATTCGCTTTTCTATCCTCTGGCAAGAACTCATGATGCACCACGCAGAAAGCTGAAAGCAAAACTTCGCGATACTTTTTGTACAGACCGTATATAACAGTGCCTATGATACATTACAGTTGTGACTACACTTGAACCAGAGGTCCCCACCTGGTGAATATCTCGTTCACGCCCCTGGTAGGGTGCGCCAGCATGGGCTTCAGCGGGATACCAGGTGTGAGGCGGCAGTGGTCCGGCAGCGCGAGCACTCCTTCCTTCAGCAGCACAGGCACCAGTAATTCGTAGTTGGGGCACTCGCAGTACGTCGTCTTCACCACCATCGCGTGCTCATCCACGAGGGCCTGGAACGATTTAACACAGCTGTTTAGCACCCGTGAATTTAAAATAACTTTTTTGGTTAATCGTCCAAATTAAATGTTAAAATAATAAAAGATAGTTTTTAAAGCAAATACTGTTTTGACTTCCTGTCAATAGATGTCTCTACTTTTCTATTATATTAGATGGAATGGAAAGTAATGTCGTTTTATTATGTTAAATTCACAGACTACATTCCTAACAAGTTTTTATTTCTAATCAACAATACATTTACCTTCGTTATCAACAACCTTTTGTTATCTATTTTCATGCCGGAGCAGTAAACACCAATCAGGTTTTCCGTAAAATAAATGCGCAGAAAAAACTTTATTCTTCGGTCCACCTAATACATATCAAGAAGTAAATGTTTCAAGCTCTCGTTGTTCAGATTACTTAGAAAGTAAAGATGTACAGGATGATTGGTAATGAGTGTAAAATTTTTAGAGGTGTGTCAATTAATATATGGTACACCCTATCCGAAAATTAATGGTATCTGAAAAAATAACAAACGTAATGATAATATAGTAAAAAAAAGCTTTAATGTAATACAGATTATATAACAGTATATTAAAATTGATTAATGTTTACTGTTTGTATCTAGACTGTACTGCCAGATGTAATTTTCGGTAGCTACATCGAGATCAGGGCTAAAACTGCTTCCTAAAAACTGGGCATCGTCTCTAAGGTCCGACGATATTTCACTCATGGCCAGCTGTTGAACCTCTACACAGCCCAAGTTCGCTCCTGTATGGAGTATTGTTCACATCTTTGGGATGGCTCT
>DWIC01000127.1:0-15413 GCA_018248135.1 Battus belus
CGGCTTGCCTAACATCGATGACTAAAGTTTATTTCGATGTGTCTGCAAGCAGTCAGCCACTTGCGCATTTCAGGCCAGCTGCAGCAAGTTGTATAAATATATTTAATGCAATATCAATATTCATGACAGTAGATGTCGGATATCGGACATCATAATAGTAGACATCATAAAAGTAATTCAAAGTTATTTATAATTTTCAAAACAACTGATTCAAGACCCATTACACACGTAACTTATACTGCATATTGAGTTTCAAGTACTCATAAACCAAAAGGGAATATAAAAATATTATAATTTCCTTTATTTATAGGGCTGTGACCTCCTCTCACTAGCCTGACCTCCCATGTCCCTCAAGATCGGATAATTAAACCCCATGGTTACATACAGTAGGCATGATCACACCTCGATCTTCCTCCTTTTGCTTGCCAGACTGAAGAAATTGAAGTTCGACGCGATAGAGCTGTAAAAAACTGTAAATATAAAACACGAAATAAAATGTTGAAATTGTAACTTGATTGATATAAATGACTTTCTAATGAATTAATAGTAGGAAAAATGTAGCTTAAACTACAAAGAAAACAATAGTCTTAATTGGATGCCAATCTCAATTCTTATAAGTAGTCAATAAGATAAAATACATAGTGCGTAAGAATTTTCAAATATTTCGACACGTTCAAGTTTCTTAGGTAAATAGATTGTATATAGAAGAAGTTTTTCAACGCCTATTTATTTATAGCCGATGGTAAGAAGCTTCTCCAGCGCAGTGGTAGCTTAGCGGAAGAGGAAACTTGCGATCGTAGGTTACGGATTTGAATCCCGGAGTAGTCCTCATGTAATCACGTTGTGCATTAATTACATAGGCTTGCTCTCATATAAGTTTCCAAAGGATGAGCACCAGCGTCATCACGTACCAAAATACCATATTGCAATCGTCAATTCGCCTGTCAAGCATGGCGATTATGGGATATTCACCCATAGAACTTTGGGGAAGAGCCTATACCTTGCAGTGGGCGTCTATGGGTTGAAACGACGACGATGGCCTACCTGTAATCGTATGGGGGTACACAAGGTTTTGTAATGTAATATCACAAAGGTTACAGCACTGCGTTTATGTACGTCGCCTTGGGACATGCGATGGTACGTTAATTCTCGTCACTTCACCGACTATAGCACCATTATTAAATTTAAGTGCAATATGCGAACAAAGCTATGTTCAAGCTTAGAAGCTACAAGTTGATATGTAGTTTAGGTTTGGGTCAATTCCTGTATAATATATTAACAAAGGAAAATGACGGTAGGTGCTGGATACTGGTCGATTCCATTGCTATTGGCCAGTATTTGCCAGTATTTGCCGGTATTGGCCGGTATTGGCCGGTATTGGCCGCTATTGGCCGCTATTGGCCCCTATTGGCCGCTATAGGAAATATCTACGTCTTATCATTGGATAGATTTTGGAGACGTCTTACGATTGAAATGATATTGATGATGATATAAACAGAATATCGCCAACATATATTATGAAATTAATACAGTAGACAACGTATTACTCATTATAATCTTATTTCACCCACGGCAGACAATGGCCTCCCTTCTCGTTTTCCGAATTCATCAATATGAAAAAGATCGATTTCGTTCCTTGTTTCTTCTTTCTATTGGTTTGCTGCGTCGACCATTTATTAAAGAACAATGCTTCAAATATAATGTTGCCTCAACATAAAATGAAATTTTAACTGAAATCATAAAAGTGTTATTGTGATTAATGTTTAAAACTATATTACGTTAAGAAAAACCTTAACGTGCTTAAAGACTACCTTTTTGTTTTATAACAGGTACTACTTATAGAGAAAATTCTGGATCCATTTACGTATGTGACGAAGATAAATTTGACTGTACAAATGAAAAATAATTTGCCTGTATTTAGTGATAACCTGCTACCATAAGTATATTTAGAGTGTCCGGAAAGTAATGTCGCTTCCTTATGTTAAATTAACACGATTACTTTTTTAACAAGTTTTTACAAAATATTCACTTTCGTTATCAGCAATCTTTTTTCATCTAGTATACAAATTTTCATGCTTAACATAAAAATTAGTCGTTTTTTCTGTAAAATAAATGCACAGAAACGACATTAATTTTCCGGTCCCCGTAACATATATGTTATGGAAATATTTATATAAAAATAACAGCTGTTTTTCCTTTTCTGTCACTGCTCGATTAAAGGAGTATGTATGACTTATACAATTTCCGCAAAACTAATATAATATTCATACGGATAGTGCGTCGAGTGTGCGTCACCAGCATTCAATTGCATTCATTTAAACGTAATAGATTACTTAGTGAAACGGTTGTAGAGTGGAGGACGTCTGAGTATCATACGAAGCGTAGGCGGTGGGGGCCAGGGGGTTCAGCTTGAACGTCGTCGCCGAAAATTTTTTCGCACACGCAAGGTCGAGGTCGAATCGTTTAACTTCCTAGACCGGGTACGCTCGGCCTCGCAACGCAGGGCTGCTGTTCGCGATAGATTATAAATCCAGTGCTTAAAATAAAAAAAGTATTAAATTTAACACAGTACACTTTATACTAAAGCTCAGATATATTCATCAGATACATATTTAACCCATCATCTAGGCGCGTGTTTGCATATCTACAAAAGCATGTGCGTATTTTGCGAAATATCCGGATAAAAATGTTCAGGGCCAACTTCAAGGTCCTGCCGCTTTACTGATTAGAACTATAAAGATAAGAAACAGAAGTGACGACGGATTTTAGAGTTTTTCTTTTAAATGTTAGAGTACAAATTGCATTACATGTAAACATTTACAACAGTTTAAAAAACAATAACTGTAAGCCAACTGATTTGTGGTTTTTACAAGGTTACAATTAATGACTCGATATCCGGTGTGAATATAGTGGTAAAATGATCAATAATAATAGCTTTACCTAATATATTTATAGTTAGTTCATATATTATATATACATATATATATATATCATAAATTAAAAAAGGAAAAATATATAATTTGTTTAAAAATATCTGGATTAAGTTCAAGGACTAGAAAAGAGTGTATGTAAGAATTGAAACAATAAGCAGTAACCGCACACTAGCGGCCGATGCGGCTGGTTCGAAGCGAGGGGCGACCTTGCCGGATGACATTGGCGGGCACGGACGCTTCCTGTTATCTCATTTGCGATACTCCTCGACACTCGCGACCGGCATTAATCATTATTGGAACAAAGAATGTCCACTCACGGCAATTGTAATTAGCACGCGTCGGCCTTGACGCGCGCATTATCTCGTCGCCTCGGTCACCATAGCGGAACACGTCACAAAGGATTTTAACTACCTCTATTCGTATACAATGAATGTTTTCCTCAAACATTGTATCTGAACTTGAACTATCCCTGTTATGTAAAGGCGAAATGATCTTTATAATTATATTGTTGGGTAATTTTATAGTCCTCATACCTATCTCAATTACAATTTGGATAATTTAGTGTAAGCGCACGCAAGGTTATAATTAAAATTTTTATTATTACTTAAATGAATTAATGACAGTTTGAGCACGTTTAGGTGTCAGTTGAAATAGACATTAAAATAAACACGTGTTCTATCATGGAATAAACCGACAAATAGAATAGCGGTGTGTGCAGAGGGCGGTCGCGCGACGTCATACTAATATCGAGTGCGCAGTGGCGACTGCGCAAACATGTTTACCGCGCTCACAAAGTTCAAGGCCCCGGCTAACGACAACTGCGGAACATTGTACTTTCCATGCGGAGGTTCCCTCGAGGACACGCCGCTGAACTGCGAACGTGCAACTGCAGACTTGACCCCTGCTGCGGCAGGCAAGGACAATGCGATTACACTCACTGACTCAAATTTAAGTAAACAAATATTTATTAAAACATAAGAAAATAGGATTACATACATATGACACAAATTTAGATGGACTAATTACGTTCTCTTCAGATTTTATTTCATACAAATGATTTCTGTATGAGCCATGTAGGTACAAAACTAGATATATGTACATAACTCAAGCTAAATCAAGTGTATAAACACTTTAGGATTTTTGCGTTTCTATTTTGAAGTTAAAAATAAATAAAAAGATTTTTATTTCTAGTTAACGTCAGAGTGACGATTGAAGATCTTCGATGAACAATGGTGAAGCAAAACAGACAGGTTGCAACCGTTTCACATCCAGTCATGGGTATGCCTATTAATAAAAAAAATCTCTTATTTTGTAAATATGACAAGACCATTTTAAGCCAAGAAAGAAGTCACCTTGTTAAATATTCTTATACTTCCGTATATAGTAGACCTTGAATTGATTGCCTAATACCAACAATTGGTTAAGGCACAACTAGTCACCAATTCTTGGTAAACTGATGTTAGTTTAATTGATCATTCTAAAATATTGATGGCGTCAAAATTTTACTCTAATATTTCATAAACTTTGCATTATTACAGTGATCATTTAATTAAAATTATTTAAAAACTATGTGTTATTCGTACAGTACATATAAAGTTTTAATTAATATGCTATTTTAGTTGTCATTTGCGTCATCGGTAAAGGATGGAAAGCAGTGAACTGTGCGAGTCGCCAGATGCACGGCGGCCATCTGCAGAGAGAAGCTGCATGCCTTGTTTTTACGAATGTGCTGTCCGACAAACTGCTCCCAGGTGTTTGAAATCTGAGACGCTTAATTCATTGTAAATTGTAATTGCAAATTTCGAGCTCTGATGTTGCCAGGCTTTCTGTTATGTTCATGGTAATTTTTATTATATATCAAAAGCTAAAGATGAATTGAAGTTTAAAAAAACTATGTATGTAACGTATATGTTCAAATATTTATTACTATTATGTTTGTTGATTCACTTTTAAATATTTTTACGAAAATCCATAAAAAGTTCTTTAAAAGACTTTCAACTATAGTAAATGTTAACAATATCAATTTTTGTACATTATTACACTTTTCATTTATTAGCAGCTTAACATCCCTGTAAATAAGCATCCCATAAATATTTAATTCTTAATAGGCGAGTTCCATGTATTACTAAATGACACGTAGTGTAGCTACAAATACCGTTTCTATGAAGAATTATTATTTACATTTGAATTTTGATACCGGTATCACATGAATATTCATAGTGTTTTCTTATAAGTTAAATTATACTAACTTAAAAATTTAATATGACACCGATGTCAACGTCGCGTAATTTAAGAGAAGAAATGTAAGAAATTCTCTAAAGGAGTACATAGAACTGTGATTAAAAAATCATTTATTGTTCAAAATATATTTGTTTTAATGATGGCCGTGCTTATATCTTTATATATTATACTTTAGTAAATTATTACGCTACCGCCGGCTCGAGACGCTGGTCCGTTGGGAAGTGCCGGCCAGAAACTCAACAGTTGCTCTTTTAAATTCAATTTTACAATTTTTAATGTGTACATTATAAAAAAAAATATTACGATCAACTGAATACTCAGAAATTTTAAATTAAGAAAAAGAAGGTCTAAGATATTTTGTGTAATGTTGTTATATAATCTAAGCGTACAACAAGACACACGAAGAATGGAAATTTTTCATATTGGTTTTTAAAAACATAAATTTTTAATTTCCTTGCATCTAAAATTTATTTAAATTATTTTATCTGTTACTCTAAATTCATTAAACTAAATATTATTTAAAATTCGTTAAAAATCCTTGAATGCCATTTTTATAGTTAATCATATTTTATAATGGTATATTTAATTTGTTTTAACTGTAATTAATTATTTAATTTATACGTAGACAGTATTCTCAAGAATACTAGAAATATTACTCTTTCTATTTGCTTTATGATTATGATTGTATATAATGATAACTATATTTCGGTTTATAGCTGTTCTAATTAGTAGATATAAAAATGAAAAATTATCAACGATATATTTTGAATTTCAAAAACTTGTGTTGCATGTATTGAAATCAAGGTGCGGAACAAGTAATGTTGGTACATATTCCAATTAACCGTCTTGCCTATTCAAGTTACATGTTCACCGGCTAAAATCGACAAAAGATGATTGAAATTTGAGGCAGTGATTGTTCGATATTTGACATTGTACCGAAGTTGAACATGTGCGGCGCTCAATAAAGACGAAAGCCAATAAAAACCGGATTAGTGCCGTACCATGTCGCATTGTCAACCGAATCCCATTGTTGGGCTGAGTGCTAATTACGTGCGTGAGTGGACGCCTTTTGACGACTAAACCATTTGTTATTGCCCTCATGTTGGCAGTACTGCTTATGGTATTCATTTCGAATAACCCTTATGTCAATACAAGTAATGTTGATATTCGTAACGATTGACATTTATTAAGTTATCATTTAAAACCGTTTCGTAAATATTTTAATAGACTGTATTCTTTTGACTATAAATGTTATTTTTGTACAATATGAAATTGTGTTTACACCTTTTGTACACGTTGTTGAACTTGTTCGCGTGTGTACTAAGGTTTGATAGATTTTAATCATAATGTTTTGTTTAGGGTTACTTTTATAAGAGAACTAGCTGTACCCAATTAAAATAAATTTTAAAAAAGACATTATATAGATGTTCAATAAAATTTGATTTATTCAATTGATTTTGTTCAATCAATATATGGAACTTAAATTTATAATACTAACTTAGAAATCTTCGTGGGCTCTTGTACAACAGCTTTACTAAAGATCATCACATGATCAAAGGCATAGTTCATGATTCTATAAAGGACATACAGACCAATATTAATTTTTATATGGAGTGTTTTCGAACGCCATGACATTTCTTTATACAAATTCCTATTTTTTTAATAGTCAATAACATCAAATGTCTGTACATCTTTCAGTGATTTATTTCTTTCCTGGTCTCCCGACCGTTCCATTTCAGAAGATCGTATCCGTCTTGAGTCGCCTTGACAGAATCCATCACCAGCTCTTTCCATACTGTCTATCCTCTGCTTTCTTCAAGAGAATGAGACCAGCGGATCTACCTCCTCTTGCACCAGTACTTTGTCAACGTCATTTGGTTATCTGCGGAGGACGTGGCCAAAATAACTTAGGGCTCGTTGGCTGGTCAAAGACTGACGCTCCTGAAGATGGTCCATAGTATGCGAAACATTTTAACCATCAAGAACGTTTGTTGGTTATTTTAGGCGGATCGGAAAGTAATGTCGCGATCTTAAATTAAATTCACACGACTACATTTTTAACAAGTATTTATTTTTAATCAACAATATATTGACTTTCGTTATCAACAACCTTTATCCGATGTCATTATTTTCAGGTCCACATAATTAATGTTTATTTATTTTTATTCATACGTAATCTATCATTTAACTGTATTTCCCAGCTGAACTATGTTACAGAAACCCTGGTTAGTGCTTGTGGCATGGGCCTCCCCCAATGATCCCCTCGATGACAGTTCCTGCCCAACCTGTGCAACCGTTGGGAATCCTAGGCTGCGTCCACCGCGTCCATCGTGATCGTCACTCAAGCACCTTCATCCCCAATAGCCATCGTTTGCATGAGCGATGTGCCCTGCCCACTACGACTTCGAACGAGTATTATAGATGACATATGGTTTAAAATTTAAATTATCTATGTCACAAAACGTATATGTTCAAATAAATGTTTACTATAAATATCTAATTTCGCATTATCGAACGATTTTACGGCTAAGGTTGTGTGAAAAAAAATCATCAATGCTACCATGCGAAATGGTAATAAAAGTAAAAATGACAGCTTCCCATTGACAACTCCATACGTCATGTCGAGTTATTGTATTGAAGAGTAAAAATCCTTGTTTGTACTTGTAACACCGTATCCAATATAGGGGACTTAGTTTAACGGTTGTTTTCTGTTGTTACAAGAATAGATAGTATTTATTAGACATATTGTAAGGTCTAATATTGATTGGCAAATAGATTTACAACTGCATCATTATGTTAGTGTATCAAGTGACATTGCGATAATGAGGGAATCGAATATCATAAGCCCGCTATAAGTCGGATCACGCGGATTAGGGTGTTGACAGATCAGTGTGCCCCGAGCGCCAAATAGGGACACTCGTTGTGACATGCAAAAACTCGTTTTGTACTCCCACATGTCTGCGCGTTTAGGTTACGTCTCCACAGCCAGGAAAAGCTATGCTATAATTTTTAATCAATTTATTTATTTAGTTATCTAATTTTTCGCCACGATGACCGGCATTGTGCCCACCACAACACCGTTGCCACCAGCGCCCTTGACAACGTGATCGGTCCACGTCCACATAACACTTCTACTATTTCGTAGTCGCCAGTCGAGAACCATTCGGCCTCAAAGCCTGTCGGTAGCACAAATTCTACTCTACTTTTATTTTTAATTTTGCATCCAAAGATGTATGTTACAACTTAAAATAATAATATTAAACGCTCTGAACATTTTGGGGAAAAACTGCAGAAAAGCAAACATAAAGGCTGGCAACCACTGTAACAGAGGATATAAATTATTTATTATGCATGGCAAAAGTATGTTGAACAAATCTATTAATGTTAAATATATATTAATTCGTTAATGTAACATTTGCTAGGCGTTATAATATATTATAGCTTTAAGTGTAACGAATGCCCAATAATTACATTTATCATCGCTCACTGTTGCATTTTGTGCATCTGCCCGTTGGTTTGTCATTGCGTCTGTCCCTTTGTTCGCAACAATGGATATTATTCGTGAGTTCCTCGTGAGTTTCTGGGGCGCGTGAGCCGGATGTGGGGGGCGTGTACAATGCGGTTAAGTATATCGTATAAAGAACCTTGTAATTTTCGGGTCCGACGGTCGAAGTTAATGACCATGTTTTGGTACGATTCGATCGTTTAATGTTTACCTGACGTTTGAATAAGTATGCATATTATTGTTATACGAAGGGGGAACAAACTAAAGTTTAATGGAGTATTTTATTGTACATTTTTAAATTAATGACATGTTTAATGATTATGTCTAAATTGACGAGCCTACAGGGACGCATTTCATGAACTAGATAGCAAAATTCAGCGAATTAGATGGCAAAGTGGCGTCAAGTGAACTAGATGGAAAGAGACTTTCTCTCGATGGAACTAGATAGCAAAGGGGCGCCGTTGAACTAGATGTTATCTATACTAGATAAAGGAGAATCGAAAGAACTAGATTGCGAAATTGCTTCCAGTGTACTAGTGAAGTAGATGATAAAATTGCGCGGACTGAACTAGACAACAGGGAGGCGTCGAATGATCTAGATAACAAGGGATGTTGATTGAATTAGATAGCAAAGGGGCGGTAACTGAACCAGAAGGCAATAGAAAGTCAAGTACACTAGTTAGTAAGGGGAGTCGAGTAAACTAGATGGTAAGATTGCGCGGACTGAAATATACAGCAAGGAGGCGGCGAATGTATTAGACTCGAAAGAGGCTCTAAAACTTTACTGTGTGTACGACGACGATCTGCTTTTGTAAGATCTAATGGTTCGTCAAATAATTACGTTTATTACCATATCGCTAATCTTGATAAATACCACGTTCGTTAGTAAACTTAAAAAGTTTATAAAAAAAATAAACCCGTCTATAAGGATCGCCTATTACGGATAACAAGGTACATTTTAGAGACCGTCGGCTGCAAATTAGAGAGTTAAAGGACGTTTAGAGAACCTCGCTGTGTTGTTTGGGCGGGATTTAATTGCGTCTAATGTATACCTTTAACAAATAATGCGGTGTGGCCGTTAGCGAAGGTTGGGCGGGGGTCCCGATGTACAGCTCGCGCCAAATTTCTAGTACCCACTGAAAGTCGCACGTAGAGTCGCAGCAAATTATACATAATGAGATTTTAAATTTGCCCTTACTGGCTACGGAGTAAAAGTTTTTTCAAGTCTAACTAGACGTGAGCTTCCTCCAGATATGTAAAGCTTCTTGCGTAAATCTTAACATGTTCATCTATCAACTTTGTGGGTGGACCGTCTTGTGCTACGCAACATCTGTTCTACCACTTATGTGACTTAACCACCGTCACTTCAACTTTTATAAATATATATATAACATTAATAATTGAACATTTTTTTCTCAGGCAACTGTTTCATATTGATATTAGAGTACGATAAATTATGTCAGTGTATAAAGAATTGAAAAATATAAAATTAATTTTCGAACGTGGATTAAATATTGAAAGGACTTTATTATCTATGATTGTGTCTCTGCGCGTAACAACTTCAGAACGTTCCAGAAGTTTGCCGCGAGCGATAATCCGGTTCATTTCAAAGTAATTACACTTTAAAACATCGTTATACAATTACCAAAAGCCGCTGTTTCGTGTATGTTAAATATACAAGTGGTTATAGTAAGAATTAATGTCTACAGTTTGCATATAAAATATATAAAAAAGTGAATATTGGTATTCAATATCAGTACATTTGATATTTATGCCTGGAGAATACACCACTATCTTAGATAATTGTAATAGAGAAATTAAAAAAAATAATTCTACCTTATTTCTGAGTCTCCTTGATATACTGCACCGGTCATTTGTCGGGTGTCTATAGGTTATACGTTTGACAAAGAGGACATCTTGAGACAAACATCAAGAACAATAATTAAAGACTTTATTATTTTATGTTTTAAGACCAAGTAAAGGTCTTACTGGTTACCTGTGATGATGATAATTTGTACCATAAGTGATGATTGCATAATCACTTGCGGAGGTTATAATATTACGTCAGAGGTAATGGTGGTTGGTTTTAACGTTAGATGTTGGCACCATGCCCCCGCTTGTCCGGGATTAATGAGCGACTCCCGCTAAATTCCCTTTAAAGCAAACAGCGCCATAAATAAAATTTCCTATGAGCAAACACAACTTATCGTGTACTGTGACCACGCTTGTACATGCTTTTAGGATAATTATTTATTTATTTGTGCGAATCATGGTCATTGTATCAACCCATAAAGGCTCAATGACCGACTTAGTTCTTCATCAAAGATCGCTACGATGTCCGGTTGCGCTGCGCGCACCTAGTGATTTCTCGTGACTTTAATTATGTCGTCGGTCCATCTAAGGGGGATGTTAGGCAAATATTAGGATAGGATCGTTTACTGTTAACACTTGTGTACAACGTGAAAAGAATGTCAGAAGATAATCATCTAGTTTACTCGACTCCCCATACTTTCTAGTTTACACGACTTTCTTTTGCCGTCTGGTTCAGTTAATCAACATCCCTTTTCCATCTACGTCTTTCGACGCCTCCTTGCTGTCTAGTTCAGAATTCGCAACCTTATCATCTACTTCACTTGTTATTTAGCACACTTGAAGCTCTAATGTAATCCAGTTCTTTCGATTCTCCTTTATCTAGTATATATAACATCTAGTTCACTCAGCGCCCCCTTGCTATCTTATTACTTCGTGAGGAAGTCTCTTTCCATCTGGTTCACTTGACGTCACTGCGATCTAATTCTCTGAATTACTGTTGCTATCTTGTTCATTAAATGTGTTCATGGTATGTAGTGACATTATTAGAGCGTCCCTGTAAATTTAAGCTTGTAAATTTAATCATCAAAAATATCATATTTAAAATGAATTATAAGGAATAATGACATTCTATATCACAAAGCTATAACAAATGTATTATTACTTACAAGTCATTCCAGCCAGAGGGTATCGTTGGACATAGGTCTCCCACAAAGATTTCATGTACCTATTTGAATTGATTTACATTCTTTCTAAGATTTTCACAGGTTTTATAATTCACGGACTGTCCCGTTGTTTCTTGAAGTGTACTCACCTCGCCTTTGGCGCGATAACTTACAAATTTAACGACAAAAGCCGCCTCATTTAACGTAAAATAGCGAGCGTGCGACAGCTCTCATATAGCGAGGCTATGTTCCCGCGATCCAGTTAAGATTTTGAGTGCCGTGGATGCTGTTTGGAAAATTTGGCTTTGAATAGCGATATCGTAGACTAAACTTGAACCGCCACGACTGGCTTAGGGAGTATAAATTTTAGAACATTCTGAAATCGTAATTCAATATTTTCCTTATCTAACTCAAATCCATCTAACAGACGAACACAATCAAGTAATTTCAACTTTGTTATGTAATCTCACTTATAACTTGAGGCTTGTTTTGAGAAGTTAACCCTGTACAGTATAATATTATTTGCTCAGTTTACTGTGTCTGTTTCAGTCTTTTACGTGATTTCTAATGTCCGAATGACATCAAATATGTATATAACGTGACAATGGGCAAAAATGTCTATACAGGTTGATTTAAATACGTGTAAAAGCTTTAAAGTATTTACACCTATTATCAATCATTCTGTATATAGTGTTAGCTATAATCTTTTTTAATTGTAATGTCACAGGCCCATAACTTCTGGCAGCACAATTTCTGCAGAGACAGTTCGTAAACAATAATTATTTTAATACATAGTAATCCAAATTTAAAAAGGACTTTCGTACGTCATTTATCATTTCTGAAGCCATTCAGTGACTATGTATAATCTGTCGTTTATGTACTTGATGCATATTACTACTAGTTAGTTTTTTTCATCGGACTTCCACTGCTGCGCAAGTGGCATTTGCAGATTTCGCGGGTTCGAGGTGGCAGGCCGCAGAGGGCGCCCCGCGTAAGACCTGTTTTAAGGTAGCAAAGCTCGAGGGCTCCAGAAGGAGCCCCGGCACGGGCCGCTTTATACCACTATTTTACTGGATTGGGAGGCCGCCGAGCTTTTAGATCGCTTTGGTGAGCGCTTCATGAAGTGATTACGTCCAAGGGCCCCCCCGAGGGGATCTCGGCTTGGGCTGTCAATCGTCGAATAGTACCCGTTTAACATTCCGACACAAGGGCGCCCGAGGAGGCCAAACTTCTTGAGAATAAATATATTTATGTTAATCAAATTTTTACCCGGCACTAACAGCGCTGCATACAAATACATATAATACAATACCATTTCATCAAATAAGAAAACTGTCAACATGTCACAAAAAATTAAGAAAAGTTAAACAGCTTAAGCAAACGCTCCATGGAAGGACCCCAGCATGGCCATTCACTCTAACTAACGAGCACCCATAGACAATAGATTATAAATCGGCATAGACATTTTTGTTCATTTTTTTAATCGGGCTAAAGATGCGTTTACAGTTGCCGCGGGTTTGAAGGTGTGAACTGTGTTACCGAATAGGGAAGCTTCGAATTCCTTTATCTATATACAATTATTATAAAGCGGACGCTCCATGGAAACTCGGTCCAGGCGTTCACGCAATACACCAGCGTTCTGATTAAAGGGAGTCAGAGAGAGCCAAACCTGGACAGACTCGGTTGATTTAGCTTAGCTAATATTACTACGACCGACGTGTCACTTTGAATCAAAATCGTCATTACCATTTTATGGTAAAGAGGTCTTAGGCTGGGCGCAGAATGCGTACCTCTCTTTTAAGATAGTAAAGCTCGAGCTCGATGTGTGGTATACTTAACCAGGTTGGACGTATTCCGCAGCCCTTCTCTGTATGTGGTCTCTCCAGAAACTTAAGGCTCTAGCGGTCTAATCTACGCGTCATACGTCAAATGCAACTTCGGTTATAGATCAATAATGTTAGTCATCCTTAGGGATACTTGAATAGCTAACAGTATCCTTAATGACCCGATCGGTTGTTATAATTTTGGTGAAGCTATATTTTGTTTTAGCTCGCCCCGCTAAGCTGTAGGCTGCATTAGCGGCTGTAATTAATAGGGCAGCGGGGCTGATTCATTCGCTCGCCGGGACGTCTTTTTGCTCCCGAGCTCGCGCGCCGTTTGTCAAGTTAAATGGCCCGAGGCCGGGCCGCGATATTAGTTATTTATGGTCCACAAATCTGAGATACGGCCGCTATTTATACGTCTGCTTGTACTACTTTTAGTTATGTCCACCTTTTAGTTATCCATTGAATGTTCGGTTAGTGATTTATTGATTTTGTCATCTATCTCGCTCGGCTGTTGTGTTACGTGATTTGTGGTAGGAATTTTCGTTATCCATTGATGGTTATGTTCTTGATGCACAGATTTGAAATGTAGCTGAGACAGCAATACACACAATGATACGGAGATTATCGAGTTTTGGTTTTCCATTGATGTTTATGTAAGTGATGCATAGATCTAATATGTAACTGGCCCGCAATGTAAATTATGAATTGTATACAATTGATCATTTTAGTTATCTATTGAAGATTATGTAGGTTATATATATCACACAATAAAGTACATAACAGCGGTTTGGACTTTATCGAATTTTAGTTATTTATTACTGACTATGTTAGTAATGTATAGATTTAATAAATATCTGACTCGGTAATGTAAACAGTAATAATTTAGTAAGAAAAAGGGTCTTAAAAGTTTATTACTTTTGTTCTATCTGTCCTTGTGTGACTTTGTGCTGTATGTTACTGGCCTGTTACATTTAAATAGAAAAATGAACTTAATGCAGAGTATGTCAGAGTGCCCAGGTGCTTCAAATTACAAGATGCTCAGAAATAAGTGTAAGAGATTTTTGCCGACAACATGCTATGAATTTATCTTTAACGTGTATAGCTATCACCCTGTATAAAAGGCTCGTTAACTGTAAAGATATTGTAAGCAATGCTTTTTGTTCTTGGACTAAGGAAAGAAATATTTTTTTTTTGCCAACCAACCGAACCCGACTTTTTTTGGATGCTTTGATAATTTGCCTTTTGTTTTTACAAATGATTTCAGAAGCCTTTATATAGATTTAATCTTGAAATAACAATTAAAATTTATAAGTGGCTAATGTGTAGCCGCCCTTAGATAACGTTATCTCTGGAATAGGACGTCTTTGTGTCGACCGACACAGTTATTACGTGGCGTTGGACAGCTACGGTCGAGGCGGGCTTATTAATGGTTTTTATCTTATGATTTATCAATGAAAACGTGTTGAGTGGTGTTTATAAGCGTCGCCATCTGTCGCCGCCCTTATTTATGGTGCTGTTCACCCATGTGTCACAATTAAACAACAAAGTTTATCTTAGATCCTTTAATAATTATTTCCCATTATTAATTTAAATGTCATGTAGGAAGAAATTACTAAATCTTCAATAAAAAAAATTAATCTTTATACCTGTTCAATACATTAACAGCTTGACAAGCGTGACGATTGAATCCCCCGACTGTTCCCCATAGATATCTTTGGAAAGGCCCATGCTTTACAGGTACCGTCTATGGCGTCGACCCCATATCATTATAAAGTCAAACATTTCATAATAAATCATATGAAATTAATATATTTTTTAATTTAACATTTGTCCGGTCCTTTTATGTTTAACACAAACAACTTATTCATAAGAAACCGTATCAATAATCAAGATTTTGTTATAATATATATTGATATAATACAGGCGTCTGACG
>DWIC01000128.1:0-15409 GCA_018248135.1 Battus belus
CTATAAGAAAGTACCCCATATAGACTAATTTAAATAAAAAAATTGTATGAACCTGTATAATATGCAGATCGTCTTATTGTTGGTTCAAAGTGATGGAATTGCACTTCATTTCTTTTTACACCCTGGCTGTACAACTCTAAAAGATTAGATGCAATTTCTGGGCTACCAACATTAGATATAAAAATAAATATACTGTTTCTGTAAGGAAAACAACCATTTTTATTATTCTCTTTAAACAAAAAATCATCATCTCTCTTTAAGAAGAGTATTTTGTACTCCCAATATCTATATATGATTTATAATAGCCTAAATTTAAACTAAATATAAATGTTGGAGAGGCTGAAAAAAAACTTATTTCTTCTAACAAAAAACTAAGTTACTAATTTAGTTTAGAATCATTATACTTTTTTGGTACTTACCTGTAGTTTATACCATCAACAGCATGGTGATGGTCAAGCATTGGTTTTATTGTATCTAAAACATTTGCACACATGTCATGAATCTCATCAAATATAATCAAGGACTTAGGACACTTGCTCACAACTTGATTTACTTTTGCAATTAATTCTTTCTGAAAAGTGACGTTTAATTTAATATTTAATACAGTGCAAAGGTTCTAACTTTTTTTAAGAACTCTTACACATACTTTTGTCTTATCCTTATCACTGCAATCAAAATCCTTTTTTCCCATGAATATTTTGACAAATTTACTCTCTGTTCCTTTAGCATAAATTGCTTCTGCTATCATTGTTGTTGCATAGTTTTTACCTACTCCAGACCATCCATGGAGACTTATAACAAGAGCTTTTCTACTTTCTCTACTACTGTCATATACAGATTCTTTGTGCGCTGTTAATATATTTACTAATTCTTTTGCAAGTGGTTGACCAAATAACCTTTGTGAAAATGACATTTTTAATTCTGTAATACAAAAAATTCAACGTTTTATTAGATTATAAAAGAAAATAAAATATACGGTGTTTTAAAAACATACTGTTTAAATCATATGGTATATAGTCTTTATTGCAACATTCCATATAACGACAGACTGTATTATCTTGTATAGTACTCCAACCAAACCATGTTGTTAAAAATGTTCCACCACCCAATAAAACCATGGAAAATATTTCGGATAAGCCATAGTCCACATTTATCAAAAACAACAAAAATATATATGGTAAGAAGTTTATCTTGAAAATCATTCTTAATTAACTGTAAATAATATGAATACAAACAATTATTGCAGTTATCGTAAATATAATGTAATGCAGTACAGATAGTTATTGCAATAATGTTGTATTATTAAAACAATACATTCCGTTGGGTTAGAATCCACCCTACCAGTTTCAAATTTTACAATCTTTGATAGATTTTTGACATCTAAATATTTTGACAATAAGTTAAATATTTGACATTAAATCATTGTTTTACAAGGTCAGAATTCTGTTCTAACATTTTGCCGTTAACATTCTATATATTTTTTACACAATAATTTAAAATAATCTGCACATACATATATATACGTAACATATTAAACGTAAATAATATTTTTTGTAATGAAACTTTATATTTCATTTCTAGTGTTTAATTTATTTATGTATTCGTATTCTTTTTCACTTTGGGCCCCACAAATAGAATAAAAAAGAATACCAGACGAGTACATATTAATAGAAACTAAAATAAAATAATTATATACTATTCATTCTTTAACTTTTTTTAAGCGCTTCTTACTGGGAAAAGAACTCACAAATAACGCATTGTTCTTTTGTGATCATTTTCAAAAATGTCCTGAACACCGTAGTTAAAGTAGTTCATACCAAAGCTATGATATTACTTGAATTCTTCACTTTAAGAGTTTTTTTACTATTTTTGCTTAATAAGTATTTGATTTTTTTTGTGTAATAATTCTTATTACTTAGTTATTATTTTGGCAGGATGAACTTTATTCTGTTGCCTGATGATTACAAATAAGAGAAAATAAAAAGTATTTAAAACATCGTTTTGAATTGTAAATGTGTCCGAGACCAAAAGCCACGCAAATAAAAACTGACAATAATAATTAATAGACACATGATAGCATGTCAAAATGTCTGCAAATTTCAAAGTCGAAACTGGTATACAATTACTCAGTCGACTTGTGAAAAAACCGGGTATCGAAAATTTTTACCCTATATTGTTTGAAAAAGGGCCAAAATTTAACGATATAATTGAACTATTTAGTGAAGTAAACACTTCAATTATTCTATATGATATTATATGCACGTTTTTACTTCCTGTGGAACTAGGTGGAGCTGAAGCTGGAGTTATGATTTTTAATACTGACAGCAATTTAGATGTCAAGATCCTGATGAAAACTTTTAGAAAGAAACTTCATACTCTTATGAGAACAAAACCGTCGATTTTAAAATATGATGAGCAGAATATCGATCTTGTTTTCCAAACTTCACTTAAAAAATTATTTTATGTTGAAATCTTTGACACAACAGAATTTACTATCACCATACAAAACCTAGAAAACATATTGCTTAAACATTCTAACATATCATTGATTATTTTTGATAGTTTAACAGCTTTTTATTGGTCTGAGCAAAATTTTAAAATATCAAAAATGGATTTGTACATAAAATCTTTACTTAATGTGATACAGAAAGTTACTAAAGATTACAAAACTACCATTTTGTTTACCAGACCAGGATATTTTTCTTCAAGTAAAGAAGCAACAGAAAAATATGGGCCTTGCTGGGATTTTCATACTTTTGATAAAATTAATTATAAAATCTGTGTATCACATGAAGTAGATACAAAATTTAGTGTTATTGTTAAAACGCAAGATAAGGAAATAATAAAACATTTTGAACTTTCTGATGGGTTTATTACATGGGTTTAAACTTTGCAAGAAAATTGGAATTCTTAGTATATTATGGCAGTGTATCATTAATGTTAACAGTTTGTTATTGAAGTCCTTAAAATTACTATACTACATTTATTATATCTATTTACTTTTGTATCAGTTCTACAATAACCAAATAATGTGAATATTGTGTATTAAAATTTAAAAATGGGAGAAAAATTTAATAAATTTTTAAGTTATGTATAAAATGTTATAAATATCAAATTTACATTTATTTTATAATGTTAAATTTCATAATAATCACTTTATTTTGCTTAAATGTGAATGAAGAAATTGCAAAAGCATTCATTTTCTCATGTCTATGATAAATACAAGTTATAAATAATACTGAGAGAGATCATTTCTTCTTTAACCATCTAAACTTAAATTCAATTGTAACATCACATCATTAAATAAATTATGTACATAAATGCTACAAAACCATGGCTAAAATAATTAAGATTTTCCCATTTACTTATTGTATGATAAAATGAGTATCCTGATTCTTGAACGGAAAATGAAGCCTCGAACATTACTCCTAAGTAAGCAAGGTGCATTATAGTTATAAGTGAAAAGATGGTGTTTACAAATACGGCCAATAAACTATTTTTCTTAAACCTATGTTCACATTGTTTTACACATGGATTAGCTAAACAACAAACTTCCAGTGCTGAGGCAACCTTATATCTAAAATTGTATTCTACATAGGAAAATGATCCTATACTAAGAAGCACAGCTGATAACTGAAAATTAAATCCATGCAAAAGGGATGAAATTGCATAAGTTATTAATATAGCTAAAAATTGACCATAGGGTTGGCATGTTTTAAATATATAGTTTTTTAACCATTGATGCATAGGTATGTTCCAGAAAATTACTACTTGTACTAACGACCTGGGTAACTCAATAAAAAGAGGCTTTGTCACTTGTATATCCATATGACAATCATTAGTTAAACCAAATCCGGCAGTCAACATAGAGACAACAGACATACTTGAGACAAAGTAGTGTGACATGCGGAATGCTTGTGCATCACGGTATGCTGTCAACCATTTAGTATTGTCATCATCTATATACCAGGGAATAATACAATTTGATAAAGTTAAAAAGAACATTGATAAGAAAAGGTTCATGATTATCAACTTAATCCACCTACGAGATAAAAACTTAACATTAAGGTAAGAGGTGTACACATGAAACGGTATCCATGGGCCCAAAATACTGTTAGCTGGACAAAGTAAATAACCCCCAAATTCTACTGGATTCAACATATGTTTGAAAAGATCTCTATCTAATTCAATAGCTACAGATATAATTTTCATTGCTGCAACCATCTGTATGCCCCTTATTTGTTGCCACATTTTTGGGTTTATTACATATATCTCACAAAGCAATAAGAATGTGATTACGAAAAATGTAATAATAAAACCCCTCCATCTTTTAGTTATTAATGATATGAAAATAATGGACACATATGCACCAATAGTAAGACCCAGGGTCCATATAACAGCCGGTCCAATATTGTAATATAAAAGAAAACTACCAATCACGAAAGATAAACTATGGCGAACATTATGCGGTAAAGATATGTATTGGATAACAAAACGTAAAGTGAGATTAGCGAAAATTAAGTCCCTAGCAAACCGTAGTCCTTCAAATAGTGTCGGTTCACCACATAATATTATATAGGTCCAAGTGTTTTCTACATAATCTTCTTCGTCCATATTATCAGGTTACCACTTACATGCCAGCAATTTTGATAATATTCGAAAACCTAAAACATACAACCTATGTTACACAAATGTCGTAATTGAAATTATACTTTAAAAACTTGTTTTACCTACACAAATACAAAGATGATTGTAACTATTTAGCTCACATATTATTTTTGTGTTGTTTTTCTCATTTATTTTATTAAACGATTTTAAACAAAATCATTAAGGCTCCTTTTGTTATTACAACACAAATGGCTTAGTTACTGTTAAACATTATTATTAAGATTTATTTTACGTGCTCAGAATTTAAACTTCTATACATAATAAACACAAGAAGACGTCTGTATAATGCTATAACATAGATAATATAAATGAGAATATTATTTGATTACTATGTATTAATTTTCGATAAATTAAATATTAGGCGGAAGAAGCAAAACAAATAGATTATTGCTTTGAACGGTTTCATTTAATTATTTCACAGTTTTTTAAAATTATTAAATGATTTTTAAGCAAGTGTGACTTGAAGAAGAAATGCTCTTTAGATGTCTCAACTTGAAATTAAAATAACGTATCTATTTGGTATACTATAATAAACGTGACTTTTGTTGTATAATGCTTTTAATTAATTATAATTGAAGTAAATGAAATGATAATAAGCTAATCTACTTCTGTTTTACAGATACAGCGACGCCATGTTCTTTAGTAGTATTTTATTAAATAATCTGTGTCTTTGGTCAATGTTAGGATGTTTTCTTGTTGGCTGCTTTAAAATAAAATATTGCAATCAATACCTTGCAAACATTATTAAATAAATATAATCTGTGTGGTACTGTGTGGCTTGTTTAGTGCTTTATAGCGCTACATAATATACTTTTTTTGCATAATACCTTTAACAGTTATTATGGCTTGTTAGTTTTAGAAAGTGTAAAAAATGACTCGGAAACACATGTAATTTTATAAGTTTTTAATTAAAAATATAATATTAAACACTGTGACAGAAAAGATGGCTAGTCCATCACCACAAAGTAGTCCGATGCCGCCACCGCAGGCACCAAGTCCGATGGGCCCGCCGACTCAAAGTCCGGCTCCACCGCAATCACCGCATAGCCCTTATAATCAGCAACATGTCAATGGACCACCACCGACTCATCCTCCGACGGCAGGACAACCACAATTATCAAATCATATGCCATCTAATGCGCCTCCTCATACGATGGCGTCAAATGCTAATGGACCGCCAAATGTGCCGCAACAACATCCAGGCATGTCTCCAGCTGGACATCAACTTCCGCCACATATGGTTGGACCACACATACCTGGGCCACCAAGTCATCCTGGTTCACATCCACCTGGACCTAATGGACACTCTAGTATTCCAGCCTCTTCTCAGCATCCGAATATGCCAGGACAGGGGCCAGGATATATGCAACATCAAATTGGTCATATGCCACCTGGTCAAGTAAGTACACTAAGTAACTTTTCCATGCATTTTTATGATAATTTGAGATTTTAGACATATAAGACTGGTTTTATTTTAAGTTATAAAAGATAATAAGTACAATTGTGACAAATATCTCAAACTTAAGTTTTTTTATAATACTGCTGTTAAATAAAGGTCCATAAATGTCTCTCGCCATTGTCAATGTTTGCATTAAAATAGTATTAAATTGTTGAGTGAGTATATCTATATTTTTTAATCTAGGAAGAACATCATTTTCATGTTTCAAGTAAACAGTGTATACAATAGGAATGTTTAGCATATTCTTAACCCAGTCTGCAACATTTCCTGAAGAATTATCTGCAATAATATTTTTTGGATTTGAGGAATTTGCTGGCAATACATGGCGATAATGGTATATCCTCATATCTTTGGGGTAGTAGTCCTGTGTCATGCAGTGGATGACTATGGGCTAAAAGAATTACTAGCTGAGCAGTGGTATCCCAGTCCTTACAACTGAGACATGCAATCATAGATTGTGGGTTTGATTCCTAGTGTACCATCTTATATAATTTATGTTGTGTATGATATATATAAGACTGCTGCTCACAAACAAGTTTCCAGAGGATGGCAGTGTCCTCGGAGAACCACAATAACTTGTTGTCGTCACCAACACACCTGGCATGGCAATTATGGTTCATCAGTGGGTGTGTTGTGGTGTGTCTATGGGCTGAAATGACTACTTAATGATTTTGACCGCTGAATTTTTTAAAAATATTTTCCTTTGCATATTTGTACATGAATACTTGAAGCATTTTTACACAGATTTTTGCTACTTATGAATGAAATTAGTTGTAATATAAAAGAAGCATATAACTATATTATTATTCATTTATAGACCATTTAACAACATGTGTTGTTGAATGTTTTTGAGTATGTCCTACATACTCTGTTTAATATGATTTTTATAAAATAACATTCAAGAATTTGTTTTGAAGTATATCACAATAGTATAATACTTTACATTACATATTATGGTCTTTGCTCTCCCTTATTGCACACTTTCAATATATTCAACAGGATTCATGGTATTTTAAAACTCAACAAAAGTTGGAGTCTATTCTTTACCAGATAGATGTGGGTGTCATTAGGGCCATAAATAGAATGTTAGACCCATACCTGCATTGATTGGCAGTCTAACTTGATCACACATACCGATTGGATTACCTTAAGTTTAATTGCTTTATAGTGTTGTTTGTGTGTTGTTCAAATGGATTACAATATACACCAAATTTCTTTGATTATGGTTTGTGAAGTTTGATTTCTTAAAGCCATCATGTGGAAACACTCCCTTTTGTATTTATCATTCGTTAGTGAACAATGACAGTGCTAGTGTTTATTTTATTGCTTACATATGTATTTTGCTGTTCTTCCAACAAAGTAGGTTACATTGTACTTTTCTTTAACTTTGTAACTTGCAAGTCTTATTAATTCCATCTGTATAAAAAAGTACGAGTTTTTATGTTGTTATAAAGGAAAAGATAATTTGAAACATTTGTAAAAGAGATGAGGTAATGAATATATAGCACATTTGTAAGCAAAAATCTTTTAAGCTGTTACATTACACCTATCACCAATCACCCTTCATAAAATTTTTACTCTGAAAAATGTTACATTAATTAATTCTTTTTTGAATATGACAATTCAATAACTTCTGGCAGTACAAAGTCTGCCATAATAAATAGTATAGGACAATTAATTTTAATATATATTAATCTGAATTTTGAAAATACTTTTTGTTACTACATCATCATTATGTTAGTTATTATTTCTAGTACAACTGGTTTTCGAATAGGGTGTTCCTATACATTCATTGTCATCACCATTACTATAAAATATTCAAATATGATAATTAAACTGTTATTTTTAAATGACTCAGCAATTATTCCTTTGTAGGTACAGTTGTGTTTATTGTTAAATGATCTAATAACAAATGTATTTTAAGATCTTAATAATTGCAGGTTTATTACTTTTGTAGATTTCAATTCAACTGTAACTAATATAATTTAAATGAAAATATTAATACACTGGTTACAATGATTTACAAATACAATTATAACTGTTATAGGAAAATTATCTTATGTTTTTATCATTTCAAGTTTTAAGTGACTGGATTCATTTCTTTTTTTGTTGCAACTATTGTCAGTGAAATACCAAAATTAATAATTATATCCGAAGAAGTATCTAATATAACATTTTAACTTGAGTGTAATTGAGATAATAATAGTTAAAAAACTTTTTCAATGTTTATAAATAATATACATTTGTTTTGAGGCAAAATTGGAGCAGTGTCACTAGGTTGCGAATATAATAGAGAGAAATATATTTTATTTGTTAATGCTTATAAGAAATGAATTTTAATGGGAAAGGAGGCTTACCTCCTTTCTCCTTCTCTTACCACTTTCCTCCTTTGGCAGATAGAGACTGCTAAAGAGCAGGAATTGATTTTTATTGAATATTTTTTTCATAAAACCAAGAGGATCATCTTCTAATATTCATGATCGGCCAGAACAGTAAGTGAAAATACATAAATGTTTGGGTCAGGCATATACAAGTTTTAGCTCAATATTGAGCCAAGGAAGATTGGGAAGCTAGGTGTAACCTATAAACCTATTACTTTGACTAAATTTCAAAAACGCTAACTACTTTATTAACGTAGTTGTTTATTTATACCAAAAAGTAACAAAATAGTGATTGGACATTGCTCCAGATCAGCCCCTGGTAAAATTAATTCTATTTGCATAAAATACATTATAGAATTATCTGTAACTTATATTAAATCAGTATGATTTTCCAATACCCTTATTATGCCTTTCAATAACATTGCCTAGGTAATAATCAAAACACCGACAAAAGATTATGGTACGATATTACTTTCAAAACTTACCAAAATTTCATGATTGACTGATATTACTTCACTTCCATATGGAATTGTTATTAATCTATTAAATCCTTTTAGATTAATAAATGCCATCAAGCCTAGTGCCAGATTATTTAAAGCATAAGAAAGTGCTTGAGATTCTTCTTCAGACAATGGCCATTGTCCAATAAAGACTGCATTACATTCTTGATCTATTGCTAAAGTATTGAAATAATATATGATATTTAATGTCTTTATTTTACATTATAATTTTTAATAAAACTAGCTATGAAGTATGTTTTGCCGACATATCCAAATATATCTCAAATTTAGTCTGTTTTTATTGCATTTTAACTTGGTATTTCCTAATATATTGTCATGATTATCTGCTAAGAGTTTCATTCCTTTGTATTTTTATCTATACAGCTGATAGACACACACTGCACGTAGGAAAGACACGGTGACCGGTCTTGCGCTGTCCGCACCCAGCAACTTCCTGTGACTTTAACCATTTCGCTGGTCCATCTAGTGAGGGGGTCTGTCCATGCTGCATCATCATCATCATACAGTCTTTTTATTAAGCATTATAATTATATTACATGTTTCAGTGCTACACATTATATATGATGTACATTATTTTTTTACACTATGGAAATGAATCTAGGATGATACCCTTACTATGTATGCACAGCAAAAACAAATAAAGGAAAAATATAACATATTATTTTCTACATAACATTAATGTGAAAGAATCAACATCTAATTTGATTTGTCTAGGCTCTGACATTGTCATATTGATACTATCTTACCTAGTAATATTATTGTAAAGCCACACACATCCTTCTTACAGGATAGTAAAACAATATATTGTTTTTACAATCCCGTACCGAGTTGGTTTGTGTAAAGAATCTTAGGCAGAGTAATGTTATGAATATATATTAGGTGCTACTGTTGTGGTCTCTTAGAAAGAGAGCTCATGCCAAATGTATGGACTCTTTGTTCATATATCAAGGAGTTACAGCTAAGGTCTAATTTGTATAATAATATTTCTTACCATTATAAGATGCTTTGGCAAAATGCCAATTTCTATCTAAATTAACACCTTTTGCTGTGTTGTTTCCTTTACACTTTATTGGCGGAATGAATTGTTTTCTATTTTTTGCCCAAAATTTTTTCTAAAATTATGAATAAGTGTGAGTTTTGAACAGTTAGTTATATTTATATTTGTTACAATAACTGACCTCATTCCTACTGTATACATATCCATCTGGGTTCATGAATGGAAGAAAATAAAAGTCGTAGTAATCAGTTAGTGTTCTTAAATCTCTTCGTTCTAATATCCCTTTTATCAAGTTTAAAATGATCGCTGGCGTTAACCAGTCTCTACCAATTTCACCGCCCATTATGAAAACTGCAACTTTCTTCTTTCCAGTGGACAGTTTCAAAACAAACAAATCTCTATTTTCAAATGTTTTGGCTATTACAATTTTCTTAAGTCTTTGGTGCTCAGTTACATGTTTACTAACCCATGCCGTGACTTCATTCCATTTATAAAATTTTATATTTTCTGTAGGTGAATATGAGGAGGCTTGTGGATTGGTATCAAATCTGTACATGTAAAGTCTATATTATTGTCAATCCAATATAATAATAATTAAATAATTAATTACAAAAAATACATACAAAATCTTACTGGAAAATTGAATACCATCCTTATTTAATTTATTTTCGAAAGCTTGTATGTAGGAATTAGGGACTATGATATCCATAGGAATTATTGCTTCATTTGTTACCTCATTCATAAAATAAAGATGTTTATTTTTAATATAAAATTTGTACAGTATTGATCTTTCAATTGTGTTGAAAGCACTCACTTTATATACTGAATAATTAGCAATTGCAAATTGTGGTAAAAATAAAAGGTATATGAATTTTTCCATTTTGTATTTTTGTTATTATTATTTACAAAAAAATTTACAAATCACTATGGCCATGATGTTGCCATTTGGTGTTTATATCTATTTAGATTGACTATGTGATGTATAATACATAGATAGTAAATTATTGTTATTAAATTAATAATTTTAAATTTTTTGCTAGGGGCCGATTAATATGGGTGGTGGACCTCCTCCACCTGGTAATGGTCTTCAAGGTCCGCCGGGTGTGCCGTTGCCTCTCGGAGGACCGTCTCCCCACGGTGTACACCCTTCAGGCCTTCCGCCATTGCCACCACATCACGTAATGTTGCAATCAGGCGGCCCTCACCCCGGCGGATATGTCCATTCTTCATCACCGGGCTCTAATGCACCACCTAACGCACCTACGTCATCACAGCCATCAGCGGGTGCTCCGGCACAACATCCGCCTTCTGCGCAAACACCTCCTCACGGCCAGGCCCCTCCTTCTTCCACCTCGTCAGCTAATGGAGCACCATCGTCGTCCTCGCCCATGCAGGGCTCGCTACCGGCTCCAGGCCCTGACAACCTGCACGCTTTGCAGAAAGCTATTGACTCAATGGAAGAAAAGGGTTTACAAGAAGATCCACGATATTCGCAACTTCTAGCTATCCGCGCAAGATCAAATTCACAGGACCCTAGCAAAGGACTCTTTTCAAATACACAACTTAGTCAATTAAAGTAAGTAAAAAATATTATTAATTAAAGAATTTTAACATTAAAATAAGTAAATGAAGATCTCGTGATCATCATCAGTCAGCTGGTAGACACCCACTGCAAGGTCTCTCTCAAAGATCGCCACTATGACCGGGCTTTTTAATCGTTTGTATAAAAAAATGTTACAAGAATTAGTGGACAGGGTTAAAACGACGACTGTTAATAGTAGAATATTTTCGACAGGGCACAAATTGCAGCGTACCGCAACTTGGCGCGTAACCAGCCTATCACGCAACAGATTGCCTTAATGGCAGCGGGCAAGCGCGCGGGTGAGGCGCCGCCGGAGTGCCCGACTCCTCCGGCCCAACCACCTTCTCCATATGCGCAGCAGCAGCCGCAACCCAGCAAAGCGGGTGGAGGAGGGGGCGCCCCTCCGACGCCGTTACCTATGACTGGGCAGATGGCACCACCTACGCAACCCACACCGCCGCTGGTTAACCCGGTACGCTACCTTACCATAAACCGAAGTAAATTTCCAAATTATTTTTTTTTACCAACCTGCGGCTCGCTACCCAGATGCAGCTCTTTGAAGGATAACTTGTGGCTCTCGATGTGCCATCTTTTCATTTTTGTGACATTGTAATGTATAAAAAATTGTCTTAAAGAGTTACTCAAAATTGCTATCACTTATTATGGAATACATTTTAAACAATTATGAAAAAATAAATGCGTTAAAAATTTTAATTCAATACACTTGTTTGCACCATTTGTTCATGTTTTCAATAGATATAATTTCTATAATTTACTTCTATAATTACAAATTTTAAAAAGTACCCGTACTATCAAAGAGGTTGGCCACTCCTGTCTTCGATGAACATATATTATCTGAACACAAACTATGAGGGAGATTTAGAATATAAAACAAATTTTGTTTAATGATTTATTTTGAAAATATCAAGTAGGCATTAACACGAACTTAAGAATCGTCAATTATGTCAAACATTAAAAGTAGTATAGCTAATTTTAACTCGAAACGCTGGTCAGCTGAGAAAAGCCGGCCAGAAACTCAATAGACGCTCTTTTCAAATGATCATTTTCAATTTTTACGTCAGTTACAAACCCAAGGTTTGTACATTTCCGTCGACTAGTGACCCTATAATAAGATCTATTTATTATTATTTTTTTTTAATTTAGGATTTAAAGATAAGTAAAGGAAAGTGTAGGATATCTTGTAGAACTTTACGACAGCTCGATGCAGGATAGTTCGATAGCATTCTACAGAACGAACTTGGTAATCTAATACAATTATTATATTATACCTTTAAAAGATTATTTAAGCACTGATATGTTAACTAACTTTTACTAACTATTAATTAACTTTAATAAATTCCTAATAATTTCTGTTTTTTTTTACCAGCCGCTAGGTGGAGCTCCTCCAGTTCGAGGGGCAGCGCCATTGCGTCCACAAGGTCCGCCCCCACCCGGTCAACCGACGCAACCACAGGTGGGTACTTTATACTATTAACAAAACAGATTAAAAAAAATTGTTAAATACTTTTGGTAATGAAAAATTTGCATGTTTTGTTGTGTATCATTGTTACTGGTGTTATCTGTGTGCACTTTATCAATTAAAAAAATTTTTTTCATACTTATTATGCAATTATGTATTTCTTTTCTGACATGTAGAAGAAAGAAAAAGAGTAATAAATGAATAAAGGAATCTTACAATATTATTAATCGATATTAAAAAGTGACGGTAGAACTAAAATATACCGAGAAATATTTTTTACTTTTTAACTTTGACTTTTTTTGGCAAACTTTATATTATTTTGTAACAAAATTATTGTAGGTATGTTAGGTTTATTTTTATCAGCCAACTATGCAACCTCTATTGTCAATTGGCAAAGACCTTGTATATTAGGGTCATAATAAGATTTTATTTGTATTTTGTATTTACAACTGGATTTTGATTTATAAAATACTTTCTTTATCTTAAGTTTAAAACACCACTTCCTTATCTTGTTTATTGACTATTTCTTACATTTAATTAGATCCTTTCCTATACTTGTATTTTTTTACATTTTTTGGCTCCATTACGAACTATTCCATTACCATTTTCCTATTTGCGTTTGATTAAAACTCTTATGTATTTTAACGTAATTTATGTTCTAGTTAGTAAATTAGCTTAGTTGTTAGAATATGTTATAAAATAGTGCAAATTTTTATATTGTGTTGTTATCTCTATTATATAAACTAGGCCTAAACGTGTATCTTAGATACTAGATAGTTTCTGTCTGATGGCACTTAATAATTCCATAGGTTAAAAAGTGATTTACTTTTATTAGTACAGTATTATTAATAATAATACTAATTACATAATAATATAACGTTATTTTTAAGTTGCTTTTTGTGAAAATTAATGATAGAATGATGTTTAAAAAAATTAGTTCCATTTTCGCAATATGAAATTATCTTTTTTTTATAAAATTTTCTAGGATTGTGTAGTACAGTTAATTATACTAACAATATTCCATATGCAACAGAATTTTTTTACTTAATTTTTTAAACTAAATAATTTTTGACAGTGGCTGTTCTATGTATTCTTTAGAAAATGCTTTAATGTGCTTAAAATATTTTTGAAATAAATTGATTTGTTGAATTAAATTGATAAAAATATGAGTCTATGTCGTGCTAATAAAAATTATAATTTTAGCCTGGCGTCCCTACCCCTGGAACTAAGCAGAACAGAATTACGAGTATCCCAAAACCAGTGGGCATTGATCCTGTACAAATTTTAAATGAGAGGGAAAATAGGTGAGTTTTATTCTTTTTATTATTTGTGTTTTATTATTGTATTCAATATGTATTTAATTATTTATATTGACAATTTTTTTTGCAGGATTGCAGCACGTATTGCTTATAGAATTGATATACTGTCGAACTTGCCGGCCAGCATGTCCGAAGACTTGCGATTGCAAGCTCAAATAGAATTGCGTGCCCTACGTGTCCTCAATTTCCAGAAACAATTACGTGCTGAGGTATTATACGAACTTTTATACGCCTTTTTTTTTAAACATCTAAAGCAATATATTTAATTAAATACATGGTTTCCTATAAATCAACGTAAAACAGATGGGAAAGTAACCACAAAAAAAAACTTTAAAAAATATTTGACACGTAATTTAAAATCTTTTCATTATAAAAATCACTCTATATTATAGCATTTTTTTGGTTTTATATTTTTTCATATTACTATGACTAACCCTTCTTTAAGAAAAAAGAAGTTGATACCGCAATCGATTTTTAAAAAGAAAATTCAATGTTTTAGAACTGAAATTGTCAAATCAATTAAACATATCGAAAATGAGTTGATTTTTTGTTGCCCTACAACCAGGATTTATTTGATTTATGGGAGAAATCATATAACAAAGAAAGCCGGTAAAATTTGATATGGTTGATATTATTAAAGGAGAGGCTTTAGTCACCAATTTAAATTTCAGATTCTAAGCCAAGTACGTCGCGATACTACGCTGGAGACGGCGGTAAACATAAAAGCTTACAAGCGAACTAAGCGGCAGGGCTTGCGTGAAGCTCGCGCCACGGAGAAGCTGGAAAAACAACAGAAGTTGGAAGCTGAAAGAAAACGCAGGCAGAAACATCAAGAGTTTCTTCAAACTGTTTTACAACATGGTAACATATTAACGTTCTTAAATATTACTGTAATGATGATTTGTAGAGACTAACAAGCAAAAGCTATATAAAAGACTACATATCCGTTCCTATGCCCCTGTCATGGCGCCGCTTTTATTTTTGTCAAGCAGTACTTGACAG
>DWIC01000129.1:0-15382 GCA_018248135.1 Battus belus
CAAGAACACAGAAAACACTACTCAGCAATATTTTCGTAATGAGGTGTCTTTTTCTGTCCTGGACAAATCTGTCTCGTCGTCGTCTTGTCTCCCGTACTCAGTACGACGTTCAAGACCATTGAAAGCATGGAAACCAACGTGTCAAGGGGGGCATTTCGAAACTGGACTCGACATGTGTTTAACCCTTTCGCTTTAAAATGAAAATTATGTTTGTTACATACGAGGTGGATACAAGGTGGAACACGGTACTAAAAAAGTTGAAATCACTGAGCGAATGTTATAGAATTTTTATCACAGTCCGGTGTTAAAAAAGAGCGTGGAATTAGTTCTATTGCTGGTTCTTATTTTGGACTTTCTGACAGTCGCATTATGGAGATTCAGCCTTACGCAATACTTCCATGTGGAGGCAGGCCCTCCTATAGGAAAAGGAATGGAGTAATATTGAAAATAATGCTGACATTACTTATAAACGCGGGTGTTTGTGTCAGTGTCATTATTTAATTAAGATTAGGTATTGTGCGAAATAGAAAAGCACACGCGAAACGGTTAAGCCATCACTAGGAGGACCGACGAAGTGACCTTGCAGTGAGTGTCTATAGAATGAAAACTGGAAAAACAATACGTCCCTACAATATCTATATCCTATGTTTTGTTATTTATTTTAATGACTTGTAGATTTTGTTTTAGTGCCAATAACGTCTTCAGACTATGTAAATAATAATGTGCTTCAATTCTTGGCGAAAATACACACATGACTCTTCGACATGTTCGCTAATACGTTGTTTTATATGCATTAAGACCACTGCAAGGCGAGAATGCATTGCCAAGGATACTGCATATTCCCAGCATTGACTACTAAAATAAAATTCACCTAACTTTTGTGTTATATTTCATGAAATTTATCATCTTCTATCTCTTTGTATGGTAAATATTAAATACATAGTTATTGTTAATAAATATAATAATAATAAAATAATTTACATAGCAAGACACTCGTGGTTCTTTAGAAAAAGATTCAATATGATATCCAAAACCGGTAAAATAGTAGTATGTAGCGGCCCGTGCCAAGGCGCCTTCGGGAACCCTCGAGCTTTGCTACCTTGAAAGAGGTGTTACGCGCCTTCTGCCACCACGAACCCGCGGAATCTGCAAACGCCATTTTGGCACAGAGTCCGAACAAAAACAAATTTCAGAATCGTAGGGGTCGGTTTGCGCCCAATCGTCGATCCTGGAGACACAATCTAAAATAATTCACATTTTGTCCTATAATCATACTGGATTGTCTCTGCTCACAAACAAATTCCTGAGGATGAATAGCGGCATCCTCTGCGTACTGCGTAATGTGACACTGCGATCGCTAACCCGCCTTCCAATTATGGTACATCTACCTATGACGACGACGACATTTCAAAGACTTGTGTTATAAAAATAATGTCCAGATGAGATGTCCATTTGCAAGCGTTAAGTTTTAAACTACTTAATTTTTGGTAAAGATTGGTAAATATCTAGGTATTTATTATATTTACATATATATATATATTTATTTATATATAAGGCAAGATTGCAACAAGTGGAAGAGCATCGTGCGAGCTTCAATACGCCAGTAATATGCATAATCATCAACCACGACCACTCTGACAAAAGTGAACGACTAAAGAGAGAGAGACAGCTCAAGTCAAGGTCCCTTCGGGGGGTCCTTGAGCCTATTCACTCCATGGCCAGCCGAAACGGTCTAAATTTATTAACAGAATAATGCTCCCGTATCTTAAAGACGAATGAAATTGAAATAATAGGCAAAGTTATAATCATATATGACGACGGATAAAAAAAATTAAACCTTAAACAATTGTAACATGTAACTACCACTGTGTAGAGTTCGTGTAAACAACAATGTACAGTTGTTTAGTATTTTTTTTGTTGAGTAGAATTGTGTGTATTAACCATTCATTTACCATATACATGAAAAGTTTTTTGTTAATCTTGCAAACATTTTGAAATATTCTGGTAATGTGAAATAATCTAATGTTATCAAAATGCGTAATAAAATATATGCTTACAGAGCAACAGTTACATTGAAGCGGCTGGTAGTGTCTCCCCCGCATGGTCGTAACGCTTGTCCACTATCGATGGTCACTTTTATTGTTCAACAGTTTCTAATGGTAATTTTATAGAGCGAACACAATGATTTGGCCCTTTTTCTAACTTAAATCTTTAAAGTATCATGAACAAGTGTCTATATTTATTAATAATAAAACTATGTTTCATTATAATAAGTAAGAGAATTTTCTTTTTTTTGTACCATTTTCGGTCTTTTACAAACAGAAGCTTATCATGTATGTATGTGTCTCCAGAATTTTTGGTTGTAAATCCAAGTTACATGTCAATAAATTTGCACAAAATTAAATTTTTTTATTTTAATGTGCGATTGAACATTATGTATCTTTTCCCCTATTTTTATTTAGTAGATCAGATTTACCCGGTTCACAGTTTTATGTTGAACAAAAATAGTCGTTGTAATATTTTAAAACATTAAACATGAGATAATTCTTGAAATATCAAGATTGAGTTAATATAAAATAATGTGAATTTTAGGCAAATTTACTAAAATATTTACAGTTACGTAGATATTAATAATTAGGTATATTTAACATATTATGTAATAAAAAGACATTTAAAATTAATATTCCCGAGGCGTTATAAAATATCAAAACATTGGACATCGCGAAACAAAAGCTGGATGTTAGAGCGGTTTAGTGAACGCACGGAATGGGCCACAAACAGCGGGGGTCCGGCATTCAGCGCTACGCTTGTTCTTAAATTTAATAATCACGTTTTAAGCGAACTAGATAAATATTTGTCAAGGATTTTATTTTTTTACTTTAAATATTTGTCAACAGAAGTTTTTAAAGTGACCTCTTAAGTATCCTTTGATTTGAGAATAGAAATATTGTTGTTACAAAACTTATGGTGATTAATATTTATATTTTTATTAATTTATATTGACATAATTTGAAATAAGTTAAGTGAATTAAGATATGTTTAACTTGACAGATATTAAACAAAGCCTTTTAGGTATTTCTTTACTTATCCTCGTTGTTTTATGGTAAATAAAGATAATTTTTAATTCGTTAACTTTGTTTCAGTTCATAGACGCCATCTGCAAGTCAGCCCAAAGATTTTTATTGGTGAACCGGAAAGTAATGTCGCTTTCTTAAGTTAAATTTACGTATATATATTTTTAACAGACTTTTATGTTTAATCAGAAATATATTCATCTTCGTTATCAACAACCTTTTATCATCTAGTATAGAAATGTTGAAGCCAGACCGGTAAAAATCAATCGATTTTTCTGAAAAATAAATGCTCAGAAACAACATTACTTTACGGTCCACCTAATACTATAATCGCTACGCTTGCAAGCATTTTGAAGTGAATTGCAACATTACAACTTTGCTTTACAATTTTTACAAAAAACTTTGCATTACAAAATTGCAACATTGCAACATTACAAATTATTACAACAAGCATTGTGAGTGTTGTATTATGGTACTCAGAGGCCGGTGCTGCCCATTCTTTTAGAAACTTATTAATGAGCATTGGAAATCCTGTGTAATTAAGCCTCAAAACAAGAGTTATGTAAGATTGTATCCTGGGAATCGAACCCGCAGGCTACAATCGCAAGTTTCAGTCTACTGGGCTACTACTGCCCATGTTACTGTTTATACTTTGTTAAACCAGGATTCACGATCTTTTTGAGGTACATTGCTTTAGAAATTTATACCTAATTATATTTGTATCGTACTTATGTTTTAATGTCGTATTACTATTTAAATATTCCTCATCATTGGATCACATTAGATAAATGAGGTATAACTAAAAATGATAAATCTAGTCTAGTTTTACTACAGCATTTCTTGTTATCGTACATGTTTAGTAAGTAAAGGCAGCATCGGACGTCAAAAGTTAGACAGACGGTTTTTTTAAAGATTGTCGGAAAACGTTGAGTTCAAGCCGCTTCCTAGGTCCTTTAGGAAATCTATGAGACAAGCCTGTCAACAGTGGACGTTTTACAGCTGAAATGATGATTATGACTTAGAAATGATAATAGACTCCTGTCCACAAACGGTTTTATAGAACACTGAAAAGAAGAGTTTTGATGGAATCTTTACTAGTGTTAGGCCAAATAAACTTTATATTATTGTTGAAATAAGACGTACAGTTTCAAGGACAAATAAACGTTGAAAAATCATTCATCGACTCGTTAACTGGTTAATAAATGTATTAGGTGGACCAGAAAGAAATGTAGTTTCTGCGCATTTATGTTACAGAAAAACAAGATTTATTTTTATTACTCCGCCATGAAAATTTGTATACTAGATGTAAAAAGGTTGTTGATAACGAAGGGGAATACACAGTGTGTTCAAAAAGTATCGCAGAGTTTTTTTACAGTTTTCTTCGATTGCAGGTGCATAGTGCATCATCAGTTCTTGCCAGAGGGTAAAACAATGAATAAGGAATATTACCTGCAAGTTATGCGCAATTTGCGTGAAGCACTCCGCAAGAAACGACCGAATTTTTGGAAAACAATAATTGGCATTTGCACCACGATAACGCCTCTGCTCACACATCGCTGCTTGTACGCGACCTCTTAGCGTAAAACAATACACTAATGATACAGCAGCCATCGTACTCCCCAGATCTGGCCCCCTGTGACTTTTTCTTGGTCTCGAACTGAAGAGGCTCATGAAAGAACGACGCTACGCCTCGATTGATGAGATTAAGACGGCAACGAAGAAAAAACGTTGGCACAAGTGTATTACAAGGGAATTACTTTGAAGTGGACAAAATAGATATTCACGAATAAATAAATAATTTTTCAAAATACACAAAATTCGTATATTGTTGATTAGAAATAGAAAGTTGTAAAAAATGTAGTCGTGTGAATTTAACTTAAGGGAGCGACATGACTTTCCGGTCCACCTAATAGAATTGCTGTAAGTGAAGTGTATTTATTTGAAATTTTAACGACCCACTCTTGCTCGTCTGTGAGCCTTTTCATCTGTCAAGTTTGAGCGGCTACGGAATTGGGTTATAATTTACGATATTATCTCGCGACACCCCGCATGGGGGACAGGGGCGGGCTGACCGATGAAAAAATGACCAGAGGCGTAATAGAGGCATAATGGTCACCGCTGACCGCCCGTAACGATCACACACGCCTTGTTGTGACTTGCCAAAATAGAGTCGTAATAATGAAAGATGGCCGATTGTTGTTCGTTATTTAAAGCACTCTCGTTACGAAACAACTGGTCTGACCCAAACAGGGGATGATGAACGCCTTTCACGTACTTGAGGGGATGTTGTTTTGTCCTCGCACGGTCAGTTATAGGTATTGTATAGTTTAATTTATATTGGTCGAGAATGTAAAGATTATAATTGGAGAGAGCACGATATACTATGCGTTAGGGATCGTTTGTCGAAAATGGCGGTGTGGCGCGTTAAGCTCGGACTTGAGATTGATACTGGCTCAAGTTGCTGTGCCTGACAAATAGTCAGTCCACTGGAAGCATCGTGAGACGTCTTACCATAAATAAGGATTAAGGCAGTGACCACGTTGTGAGGCACACATCGGAAAGACGACGATAATCCTTCAAACAGTGATCAAGATCTGCGATGAACGTACGCGTATAAAATAGATTCGGAAATTTATTTCCGTAAGCCTACAGACGTGAATTTACATTTGAGTCGCGAATTTGCGTTATATCGGCGCCTTTGACTTAAATTACAAGTTAGAAGACGGGTATCAGGTTGGCTCGAGAAGCGTTAAGCCAATGTTTTAGAGACGGCGATGTTTCAATTGTAAGTGCGCCGACGGATTACCGTCTGCAGCGGAGCGTGGGGAAACGCGTCGAAATACGCGTCAAATCCCCATTTCACTTATCCTCAGATCTGTAGGTATATACCAGAGTTCAACCTTTAACTTAAAGATTCATACAGACTAAAAATGATTGTTTTTAACGGTCTAGTATACTGTTAAAATAGTGAAAAGTGTTCGCTTGTTAACTTAAGTCTGTGGCAAGAAGTTTGTTTCGTAACACGCATTTAAGTTGGTGAGGGTTGGATAGTCGACGGATGTTGCTTCAGTATATTTGTTAAGTTGATTGTATATTCACACGCTCGATGTATCCAAATGGGCCGAGTTTGGGGAACGAGCCCAAGTTAGCCACGATAATCCCTTATTCGATTAGCAATAACATATAATGCGCCGCAGTAATGTGTTTTGTAAAATAAATGCGATTTTGGGTAATCCGTTTGAAATTTTCAGTATATCATTATTCATAATTATCACAAAAACTTATAATAGATATAATCAAGATAATCGATTAATGTAAATGAATAAATACAATTCTTTGATACATAAGTTATTATCTTTACTTTTTTTAACGCTGCACGCAATTTCAAAATGTGAAAATAATTGTTATGTAAAAAAATGTTTAAACAATAATTAATTATATAAATTAATGAAACGCTGGGTTAAATAATTTAAAGATAATTTTGCTGCGAATTATAATTCGAATCGCATTAGTTTCGTATCGATATCATTATGTGGGTGTTTGTTTTCAATGAGATTGTTGTCTTTAATTAGTGGTCCCGGTGTTATCTCGTGAAATCTCCAATTGTATGTATGCGGGTAGCCGAGGTCCGGAGATTAGCTGATGTCCAGTCTTCTCACGTCGTCCGGATGCCGGGTTTCAATTAGAACGGGCTCAGGAATCGTGTTATTGGTTTATTATTGCCTCGCATGAATACATAACGTAACGTTGAATGTTATTCGTATCTAGAGATGTTTAATTAGGAAAATACTTAAACGTTAAATTTATCAATATATACCTTAAGAAGAGTGAATGTATGTTACTTAAAAAAATAAATGGTTGCAAAAATAATAATAAATGTGATAATAGTAAGAAAAGGCGTTTTTACGGATCGGATGCTACATATTAATTAATTAAGTAATTATTGCTTAATATCTGTCTCTGCAGACTTTGTAGAAGTATTTGGCTAGTCACATTCCAAGAGAAAAAAAATAGATTTTTTTAGAATGATTGCTGTATATGTACAATGATCCCGTTGCAAATAGACGTAAAATATTTAAAGCCATTTGTTGTTAAATGAGCTATAAAAAAATCAATGTTGAACCTTTTAGGAGGCTTATAATCTATAAGTAATCAGTCTGCATAAAAGTTTATACAGTAACCAGAAGAAAACTAGAATTAACACAATGTTTTTGATTGGCCTCAGCAGAATATGCAATAAGACTATAAATATAAACATTATGAAGCGATTTGACATCTGTTTAAAAAAGGGGACAGGACGAAGAACCCCTCCAGTCAAATTTTCCGTAAACCGTTTTGTTAATATCAAACCTGCATGGTGTATTCGTGTTACTTTTTAAACAGCTTTAATCACGGATCTACATAATAATTTGATACGGGACTTCCCGTCCGCCCGACAACTTGATTGATGTGCCTTCCTAGATTTATTTGCCTGAAAGAGTGTCACGATACGAGTTCACGGAGTTTTTCCACGCTAAAAAGGCCTTTTGTTTCATTTTTAATACGGCATTTTCGTAATTAGCGTAATAAATTATAAAACGATAATACTGTTAGGGCCATCTTGTGGAAGGTTCGGGGCCGCGCGTCGGGGGGCTTCCCCGCCGGCGACCGCGTGTCAATCACTCTCCTGAATGTAGAACAATTCTTATTTTGAAAAAGAATAAAAAAAATACGTATCACTTTTATTTTCCATCCTGTTCTGTCCAGTTCGCGCGACGCTCGTGCGAGGGGAACGGAGCTCAGTTCGGTCTTGTGGCAACATCTGTGCTTTATAATAGACGCTTACGTAGGCTTCTTTTCGGGGATCATTCGAGCCCGGTGGGATCGCTTTAACATGATTGATCTGTTTATTTTACATTTTAAAGGAACATTTTTACGGTTGCTTGTCAACTTAATAACAAAGTGTTTTATTTCGGGACACGTTAAGTTCGGTTTTATTGATAGGCACCTTTTAATATTATATTCGTGTCGGGTCGAGATGTTTTGAGGGAATTCGTGATGATTCATTGGGATATGATTGGCGTGGTGGCATGTCAAGGAGTTTTGTGCAACGGCCGCGATCTCTCTCGGAATCAGTTTGGAATTTGTTTATTTTTTAACGCAAGTGCTCTCTAAAAATAGTTAGAAAGTTATCGGGAGTCTATGAGTGGCGCCGGTCGAGTGCTCGACAGTTAGCTGAGTGTGGGCGCAACCTTAATGTCGCCGCCGACGGCGTGTGTTGCACGGTGCCCGAGATAACGCTATCGAACACCGACAGGTGCTGCTCTACTTTAAGTTCTTAATTGAAACTATTTAGATACTGTTTGTGAGAGCTACTGGAACTTGTAGCCGCAAGCATCCGTAACGCGGAGCTGGATGGCATAGTCACGTGTCTCTTGTTCGAATATTAAACTCAGCCAGTGCTTTCTGTCATCAAGTTCAAATTTAAAATATCTTTATTCAAGGAGGCATTTACATGTACTTTTAAATTGTCAATTATTTTATAAATTAGACGAGAAAGTAATGTCGTTTTCTTAAGTTAAATTCACGACTATATTTTTAACAAGATTTTATTTTTACACACGTTATCAACAATCTTCTATCATCTAGTATATAAATTTTCAATGTCGGAGCGGTAAGAATCAATCGGTTTTTCTGTAAAATTTTGTAAACAACACTACTATCCCCCTAATATTCTATAAGTATAAAGCTATCAACGAGTCGGAACATTGATATGTTAAGAACTTTGCAATTATAGAGATCACATGATATATGTTAAAACAAGTATCACAAGCCTTAAAACTTGTATAGTGTTTCCTTAACAAAGAAATCCAATTTAAATCACTGAACATTAAAATAGTCTTTTATATACCTATATATATATACTTTATTTATGAAAAACTGTATTAGAAAGAATACTGAAGATATACAAATATAAATGTAGAAACAAAATATTATAAGGAATTCGATAGGTATTCTCACATGTGTGTCTATATAGGACATCCGCAATGTACTGCGATATCGCGACTCACCACGATATCTTGAGAAAGTTTAGATATTTTTAATTTGGCAGGAATATTTCTTTTGGCGAGTAGAGGTGGGCTAAGTACGGGTTGTACAAAATTCCATGCGCAAGAGCTCTAATTAACTGATTTTCAAACAAGCTCTCGTGGGTATATACGGTAATATAGCAAGAAAGCAAGACAGAAGAAAATGAAAGTAAATTTTAAAATTTGTTAAGGTATACTTTGTAATACTTTTGATATCAATATCAACAGTAATTGTGATCGAACAACACTAATTCTGACAAAGACCGTGTGAACTAAACAGGTTTTTAATATTTGTACTAAAATAATATTTCTATTAAGTCGTACTTGACTTGCTGTTACTGGTGATCGTTAAATGTAAAGCTCTCCTCACAAAAAAGCTTGCGCTCCCGCCGGTGCCGTCATATCGGAAGCAATTACACGCTCTTTTATTAATTTTCATAACTACCCTTGTGACATCAAAGAATACCGCCATGCGCGTGCGCCTCTCGTACTGCGCAGTCTAAGTCACGAGCGATTATCACATAGACTTCAAACATGGTTACTCACTTCAGGCCTTAGTGATAAACTATGCTCTTAATTTCTTTAGTTCGAACTACGAATGGAGAGATTCGTAGATGAACGAAAAAATCCGGAGACCACAGACTGTCTAGCGTAGCGTAAACCGTCCGCTTTACGCAGATGTTAAGGTCCAATGGTCGCAGCTCGCTTGCTATCGGTCCTCTAGTAAATTTATAGAAGCCAATGCCCGGTTGTGAAAGTTTCACAGCCAAAACGATGATGATATCGTTGATGATTTTAACTTTCTTGTATATTTTGTGCATAGCGAAAAGTCTACTTATTTTGGTATATATTACTTTATCGCTTAGAACTCATCCCTTGCGCCGCGGACTTAGCTACTGTTTACCACGCTGAAACTCTTGAAGACGTTTTAACAGCACTCCGCAACGAGCGCATGCAATCTTTGATCTCAAGCGACACTTCAGATATTTATGCTTCTTCGAACTCTGACGCCTCACCAGGACTTTTTTTTTACTTTAAAAGGATTAACCGTGTACAAAGGCCCGAAATTATGAAATTATATTAATCTACTTATTAATTTAATATTTTTAAAATATAAAAGACATTTGGGAAGAGTTTAAAATATATCGCAAGCTAAATGCGATGTGCTTCGCAATAGGTGAGTACCGCAACAAGAGAACGACTTATCTCGATAAAACGATTCCCACATAAATAAAGCTCATCGGATATGAAGTCGCATTTACATAAGAAAAATATAAAAAGCCTAAACGATAGGTCCATAAGGGCGGCGTATCGGGTGGGCCGGCTCTTTGGAAGCGGCGCACGTCCGTCGGGAGCGGTGCGCCTTTAATAACAATACGAAATATCAGTTCGTTCCTACGCTCGCAAATCTACGTCAATAACATATCCAATAGTAGCGCTCAATTCATTTCGACATAATCTAATATGGCAAGGCACGTTTCCCGCCTAAATCTCCCACCACATGTCGCCAAGATGGCTGCCTCGAAACTAAAGAAAAAGGAGACCACGAATCGGTAATATCTTTCAAGTCAATAAAGTTAAATGTTTATTTGCAGAGATATTTCGTCCTTTTGCGGATATTGCTTTAGATACAATGTAAGCGGTCCAATATAAATGCAGTTTAGTGAATGATCTTCGAATCTAGCCCCTAGTAATCTTATTACTTACATCTCTTTGTTTTATTTTAAAATGTTTGGAGGTATCGCACCTGATATGGTGTTTCCACGTGCATAGTATCTTTAACGTTATGGGGTTAAATTGTAATAACACAGGGATTAAATTATTTTCAGTAAGACCTCATCAAAAGGTTTGTACAAATATAAAAATAATATATGGTGGGTTGTTTGCCCGTTAGAATTTAGAGTTTAAGGAAGCAGAGCGTTGAAAGCCTTAATCATAGACATCTACAGGATAATTGGTTAAGGGCATGAAAACTTTAAAAAGATAAATCTGTAGCTCGTTTGTCAGCAAAAAAATTTTAAATTACATTTGTTTTCAATCAGCCTTTTTAAAGTAATAATTCTAGAATATGTCAAAAAAATTATTTTTTATTGGAATTCGACAGAACAAGAACTTCTGGCAGTACTAAGTCTGCAGGGACAGATAGTAAACAATAATATATTATATTATTTAGTAATCTAAATTTTTTTGTGAACACTTTTTCCTACCATGATATAATTACGTTATGTATTATTTCTGAAATCACACATATAGCTGATAATCTGTCTATGGTAATTAACCCGTTACTTCATGTACTGAATAGTAAGATTGTAAAATATTTCATTTGCTGGGTGGAAGATCCATCGGTGGTCGGGCCCGCGTGCAGGGAGTTGGTCTGTCAAATCTATCACTGTTGAAATTCGTTTACATTTCTTTTCGAAGATACCTCGGTTTACTAATCACAGCTCGACTGGCTGCTAATTATTTTATACGTGGCTCCCGTTTTGGGGACCTCTCGTTCACCACTCTTTTTGAAAGAACAGGATATTTATTTAACAGTTTAATAAGTTTTTCGGATATTTGTTATTTTATTTATTTTACCACTACAATATCTTTGGCTCTTTTCGTCAATCGTAAATCATTATTTTTCATTCAATACATCACGTCTTTCTCTTCTTCATTATTTCCTCAATATCAGTTATAGTTTTCCCTTATTTCAATTTCTTTGGTATTATTGTCATATAATTGTATCATATCGATTTGTTTGTTATATTTTCATTTACCATCTAATTTACTTTTGTTATCTGTTTACACATTACTTTTGTACTCCTAAAATTATTTTGTCCCATATTTGGATTTTACCAGATCTTATTTATTTCTTTTTACGATCTCCTAAATTATGACACTGCAACATTTAAAGAAAGCAGGGCGTTGTCATTCGTCGCTCATTAGAGGAGGGAAGTTGCCGACTTCTATAATTTTCTCTGTTTCAATTTTGAGATCTTTCCTCTATCTTTCGAATGCGAGATAGCTGGTAACCAAATGCAGCATAGTCTGGTCCACGTCCGGCTCACAGAAGCACGAGAGACTCTCCTTGAGCTTAAGCCGATTAATATAGCATGATAAACCTTCGTGTCTCGTCAACATCTGGACCAGAACCGTGTCCAGCTGAACTTGCTAACGAGGTTATAATGCAAATGAAATGAAATATCTCGTTTCAAAATGGCGCGAAAAAACGCACATAATTATGATTATTTTTAATTGTGAAAACCTTAGATTGTTCTATATATAATAAACAGAGTTTGGCATATTTTATTATACCTGCTTGAATGCAGTTTAATAAAATATTTAAGGTTATCAGGTTTAGCGATATTTCTGGTCATGACGATATCAAACCACTGATTATCACATCTATTGAAGGGAGTTTAACTGTAGTAAATTACATAGATATTTTACCACCAAGGTAGATCGATGACTTAATCATGGTAAGAAGAAGTCGCTAGGGTGGGCCAAGACCTATTATTATGGTGGTCTTTGGCGGAGATCGAAGCCTTGCAGTGGGTGTCGTAGAGCTGACTTGATAAACATAACATTTAGGAATTTAGAATACTGTGCCAATTATAATTAATAACGACTTTCATATATTTAGTAAATAACGAATTCGATAGAAACGAGTGCATTAAAAATACAACCGGTTGGAACGTTTCCGCAACCAGTTCAAATAAACGTAGTAAGTTGCTACAATTAAGGCCGCCTTTCTAACGCACTGATTGATCAATCATCGAAGACCGACAATCGAAGGAAGTGCTGGTTCGTCCGTGGGGCGCATTGTCCGCGGACGTGTTCCCCCAACATTCGGACTGCTACCGCGTCAAAGAACAAACACTGCAGATTGGACTTTTTATTTATGCTTTTTAATTGTATTTACAAAAATATTGTTTTAGTATTATCGATGAAGACCAGCAAATTAAATAGAAGTACGAAATGAATATTTAAAATAAAGCTATGTATATTATTTCACGTATGGATCGTTTTCTCTTATTGCCTGTCATTTATGAATGCTGTTTTTACGAATGTTGTTATTGCCACAGAGGTTCGAAACAGGCTTAGTCTTCTATTCTTGATAGTAACTGAACTTGGGGAGTCCCCCGGGACCTTCGACTTAGTCCGTTCCATTATTTATTCCTCCAAATTCGCAAATAAACATAAGGCATGATTTTAAAGCTTCTAGGCATTTATTTTTGTGATCTATCTTACAGTCTGATATTTTATTTAAAATAAATAATATAATGTTCCTCTAATAAATTGTTGATTGAAAAGTTGCCTAAAAAGAAAGGGCATTTAGAGTGTCTCCTAGGGAAATCATAGACGTTGTGTAATTTGCATTGTTATACATATTGGTATTAATGAACTTGACCAGTAAGCAGTTTCTCTATGTGTAATCTATGATAGAATGTAATCGTGGGCGATTTCGATTGATTCCGTCGTTGTGATGGAGAGTAGTGATTTCAGCCGGAATTGTTTCGACCGGACTCCCGTACAAAGATTCCGACTTAATGTCCAGACAACGGTAATTTAAACCAATGAAACTGTACGGAATACGATTTTATTTATCCGTAATTTGTACAAGAAACAATATCCAACCGCTTCAGTGTTATTCCCATTCGGACGAAGCGTAATTTCTAACGTTATTGAGTATTTTTTATAGGTTTTCCTTAAAGCACTAGAGAGGTTTTAAAAGAAAAGAAAAAAACAGACATATTGAAAAGAAAACTTTTCTTTACCCTTAAATAGGGAAGAATAAATAGCGTGACAGCATTACATTTGGATAACCACATAAATCTTGTTAAGATTGTCGGAATATGCTGGATGCAGGCAGCTACTAAACACTTCTCACCCGATTTTCCAGATCAAGTGTTCGACGTGTTCGACACAGAAGAATGCGACGACATCTACAGGCATCTCACAATAGGAACCGTTATCTGGGGCGGCCTTCCGCCCCTTAATTCGCGAACAGCGTGGGCGATCAGAAGGAGGATCCGGATCCTCCCCCATATTGCCGAGTGGTCCACGCTGCCGTACCCGTCCCTTTCTTAGAAAATACTCTAACAGATACAAGATTGAACTCTGATCGGTAGGTTGATTTGAAATCCTTAGCCGGCGACTGCGAAGTGCATGTTGTCGTTGTGTTTTTAGCTAGTCCACGGACCCCTCCGCTCCGTGGACTCAGTACCGACGAAGCTGTAAGAATCTCCGGGTTGGCAGCAACAACAACATCAAGAATCTAAATATAATTTAGTAATTTTTAGCCTTTAATAAAGCCTCATTTCAAGGAAAAATAATATTTATTAGATATGTCTTTTGCTAGAGATGTTTAAGAGTAGGGAAAGATTCTTTAAACTAAATCATAATAAAAGACTATTGCGTAAAATAAACTGCATCGATGTTCCAAACGGAATAATCGTGTAAACCAAATTAGAAGGCTATTTATATATAAGGAATATTATCATGAAGGTGTCCCACAATAGCCTATACGTGGCACGTTGTGGCTGTTGTACTGTAGGGGTCTGTCAACAAGATGATTCTCAGTCGATCAAAACTTGATGAGTTTAGTAAAAACAACTTGATTCAGTTGAAATTAAAAACTTGAAAAAAAGATGAAGCGCTTTACGTGCTTAATGCGGTGATACAGTAGTATTTAGCAGCCCGAGCCGAAGCTCCCTGGGAGCTTCCAAGCTTCGCTGCTTTAAAAAAGGTTTTAAGCGCCCTGTACGCCTTCCCTCTTCAAACCTATGGTATCTAAAAATTCTGTTTAGGCAATGTTTTACGTTATTTATTTCATGGGACAAGTCACAAGAACTTTGATAAGTATAACAATGTTATTTATTGTTGACTACACGAACGTTGCCTCTTTATAGCAAAGTCTAGCCTTGATACATATTGATTGTTTAAATTTAAACTCAATACGGTTTGAAATAACAGGAGCCTTGTATAAGATTCAACATTGTATCATAGACACATGATAGAATTGATAAATAGAAAGTATTCTCTCAGGAATAGCCATTCCGTTTGTATCGTAAAGTAAACCTCGCATGACTTTTAAACTAATATTGCACATAGAAAAGTATAATATTGGAATGCATGCATAAAATCGGTAATCAATGATGTTACATCAGATATTTTATTGAAAAAATTATAAAAAAAATGTGACATCGTATTACATGCAATTATTGTATCCGAACACAAAGTATTATATAATTA
>DWIC01000130.1:0-15356 GCA_018248135.1 Battus belus
CGGGGAGTGTGCTCTGGAATTGCATAATCTGATTCCTCCTGCACCATTCCACAATCGGACGACGCGGCGTGGTCGGGTATTTCATCATTCAACAGGCATTATTTGAGCTTGCGTGCACAACCTTAGATCTCATCGTTGCTTCCCATCAGGCAAGATTGAGGTCAGACGCACTCAAATTTTCGGTAAAAAAAAAGTTAATTTTTCAGCACATGATCTATAAATTCACCACTTTAAATCTTTTAATTCCTATTTCCAATCATCCTGTATAAATATAAATGAATCTCTGTATTGCCTAACTGTAGAGCTGCTCTGTAATTTATTATTCACGTACGGAACGAAGAAAGTTAAGGAGACAATATAAAAATAATTGGGAGAACAATATTAACTGAACACTTAGAAACATCGGTCTCTTTCTGTCAAATATTTGAAATAAATTGTATACAAAAAACGCGTGTTAGGATGTAACAAAAGATAATGTGCGAAACACTAAAGATATTTTTTAAACAAATTATTAGATAATAAATTAATAAAAGAAATAGTCGTTTACAAATACACTTTGTCCATTTATTTATCTTTATTAGACCCCGACATGTCTATAACTTTTGATCCTTTGAAGCAGATAATATATAATCACTTCATGAAACTATAACAGTAAATGAATTCGTCACATTATTATCTCGAGCAAATAAATGTAGTCAAATTTGGCAATGAGAGCGATGTCAAACATGGCTACAGAACCCGGGGGATCGTGTGAATAAATAATATTCCCGCGATGTTCCCGCACGAGGCCGCGGGGTCCCGTTCAAGGCCGGCGTCTAGACTTGGCTAGGCATGGATCCTAGATAATTACTATTAAAATCTTTGTTCCTTTGAGCCGCGGGCGTCGCTGTTGCCACCGGCTTCCATTTGTAATGAGGACGAACAATTCAAATAAACGTTACTCGAATTCTAAATTATTATACTCCGTTATGTTTTCTTTTATAATATATTTACTATCTATTTCCAAATCAAAGTCTCCTCAATATTAAATTATCTATTTTAGTTTTAATTAAATATTTTCTTTATAAGTTGAAAGACAAAGTTGTCAACAAAAGAGTTACCAATTTTTTTAAGACAAGTATTTTCGGTAGCATCCGATTGGACTGTGCTTATGCTATCAGCTACCCTGGAACCCAAAAGGTTTTGCGTCCAGTCCGGAAACGTTCTACTTAACTTATGTAACGGTATTATAACGCGATGAAATTAACAAAATTGGTATACTTCCGAACTTAGTTACTGTATTCAGTTATTCAGGCTAAATGACTTCATCGCTGTAAATGCCAAGAGGCAGCGAGTATTCTTCTACTTCTTTTCAGCCGATAGACCCTCTCTCCAAGGCATAAGCCTCCCCCAAATGTTGCCACGATAACCGGTGATGCGCTTCCCGCGACTTTAACTACATCGCCCGTCTATCGAGAACATCTCGGTCCCAGCGGGCATCGGTCGCACGAAAGATGTACCCCTTTCATTGCCACTTTAGACAAGAAATTCTTGGTGCTACGTCGGTGATCTTGCTCCTTCTGCGGATCTTCTCATTTCTGAATCGATCTAACAGCGTAACACCGAGCATAGAGACGTTAGTAGAAAAAAAAACCTGTTGTGTGGCCGATGTAAGCTACCTACCTGAAATGTTTTCTTATATGAATTCCTATCATCAATAAAGCATAGACAATTACCTTCCTCATTAGACAACCCCGTATATAAAACAGGTCACTTTTGTTATTTCAGTTCTTAAGTTTTCATTTTAATATTGTAACATAAACTACAATAGAAAAAAAACTGGACGATATGAAATTCAAAGACAACAGGAATGGCACTATGCACTACTTTACAAAATGAAAAAATTATAAAGCCTGAAGGGTTCCTTGAAATTTTGTAAGGCTGTTGCATGACATTGCGTAATGCATTTCAAGAGACGCATGCATTAACAACGGCCCTTAGGTACAGCAATACAGCAAGGGACGTATCTCGGTACTGTGAGATATGTGTAAATATTTGCTCATTATAAATACAATGCTCGCTACGCATTATACTACTAATTAGCCGGCCATGTTGGACCCGCATTGAAAATGGGTCAGCGTAATTATGTAACTCTAATACCGGGAATATTATAGTGTTTACTTCTTATAAATATATTCCAACGTTGTTTATAATATATCTAAATATGGCTTAAAAGTCTATTATTTTTTTTTCGAGATTTCTAAATAGTTGCCACTAATGTCGTATCTTTTTTACAAATGATACTTTAAAAAAACTGACCATTACAGGTGAATAATGTATGGAAATAAGGAGATTCGTAGACGAACGAAAGTAACGACGTAGCCCAGTAAATTGGCAAGCTGAATTGGCAGTGGGCAGAAGAGGTATTGGGTGCAGAAGAGCTGACAGCAGGGGCCTTCAGGTTCTGGAGTAGAGATCACAATAGAAAATGCTGTTCACGGATTGATGCAGGTAGTTTTCAACTCATCTTATTGGAGGTCTATGTCCAACAACAGACCAGACATCCAATGACTAAGACGTTGACAATCGCCAATTTTTTTTATTTATCCAATGTATTTGAAAAGACCCCGCGGCGGTTGTATCAATTTTCAGGATAATTGATACAATAACAAAATAAGAATGGTTATTTTTATATAACTGTAATTATTTCGAATTTCCGGTATAATATTTTGAAATTCCGGGATCGCGGAGACGTTTTTATAATAATATAAACGTTTTACATCTTAATCTATCACGTTCGATAACATTTCATTAAAATCAATTGGAAAATCGATAATTTTTCTGATAATAATTAAACTTTAATAATATAAAACCTCTTTCTGGTTCAAAGTTGATTTCCAATATAATAAAATGGTAATAAGTTTACATAATAAATAACTATCTCTTTTTTAAATTAGAATTCCATAAATATGTTTATTACGGATAGTTCGATGGTTTCTAACCCCCATTAATTTTACTGGATAATCAGTATACTCCTTCAATAGCTAAGGATGCACCATACAAGGATATAATTCATTAAATAACTCTCCCGTTCATATCGACCGCTGATCGGGCAGCCACGCGAGCGGCTAGAAAGGGAAACGGGGCAGTGGTGGCTCGGCTGAGAACTGTTTCAAGTTTACTAGCGCAAGTCGACTGTACAGCCGCACACGTCATGTAGCCATCGCGATACATCTCGTGATATGTGTAAAGATTTCTTTTACAATATGTAATTTGTTGCACTATGATATAAATAATCGATCTTTTCGATAATTAACAACCAAATCTTGACACGAAAAACTTATGTTCTTTATAATATTTACTACATTTATAATTAAAAATATTAATCTGTTTCTGAAGTAACTTCCATGTCAAAAGAATTTACTACATTAAAAAAACTATTAGAATGTAATGTACCAACATAACGAACATTATGTATGGATATATGTTTCGTCAGAATGTTGGTTTAAATTATATAAATCAGTGAGTATAAGTATGTAAGTTTAACAGTAGCGAAATATGTTTTAGTTGTTCATAGTGTTCTTTTTTTTTATTACGTATTTGCGTGCGATTGACCTCAATCTTGCCTGATGGGAAGCAACGATGAGATCTAAGGTGGTGCACGCAAGCTCAAATAATGCCTGGTATAGGTATTATTTAAATATATGTTAAGTAATAAACAGACAATGGTTTGAGTAACTCAATGGAAATTTAATTTAAGAACATGTCAATATATAGAAATGTGATGAAATGAATAGAACATCTTCAGGTCTATCCCGACGCAATCGTGCGATTTATAGTCTGCAATGTCAAGTTTCCCTCGCCGGGCCCGTTGGTGCAGAATGCACTTTCTACGTACAGCACGCACACTATCGCGTTTACATAGTTACTCAAAGACACGTGTGTTGTAAACGAAAGTCTATGAATGAGCATTGTGGGATATTTATTACTTCATAGTCCGTACTTTAGTTGCTATGCTTATTGTGACACGATAGACGAACTATATCATACAACATAAATTTATATACCTCTCTATATATACGTATATCAGAAATGGGGCCATTAAACGTTAAAACTATTTAATAAGTATTTCAAATTACGTATCTCGTAGACAAGACTCGTCTGGTATAACTGGAACTTACCTGAAAAGAAATGAAAATATGATTAGAGACACTAGTTTGATATTATGTTTAATATTAATGCAAAACCATTATTTCAGTCGTAGGACGTCTTCTGACCCAACGACCTCTGACCGATGAACAGCCTGCCTCCAGTGTCTTTCGACGACCATATCAAGAAGTAAGTAATATAATTTATGGCGAGCCACAATTTTTTAAAATAAATACAATAACTGGTACAAATTTAAAATTATGTTCAACGACTTTCTGGTAAATGTTATTCAGTATAATTAAGTCTAAAACTGCATTTGTAATACCGGCAATAATATTATAATGCTATTAATAAAAGAAAGACGAATAAAATTGTTATTTCCTTATCTCTCCAGCATTAGGCTATTCTATCGAAAGCGATAAAAATTCATCAAGTGCCACTTAAAACCGGCTTATAGTTCAGTACAAAAACTAAAATAAAATGTATATTTAGATTTTTAACTAATTAACAATTAATGGGCTTACTTAACGCTTTTTTACTGTAATAAATTAAAAACAGCGATGTTATTGTTAAAAAAATAAAACAACAAGAACATTTAAGTGAACAAAAATGTGCACAGATAAAAAATATTTCAACAGCATTTCGAACTGTCAGGGGAGAAGATCCGTTGACAGTTGACCGCACGACGCGAGATGTCAAACAGCTGTCAGTTGGTTTGGCGGGCAAAAAGGGATGTGCTCTTTCGGCGAGCCACGAATAGTTAAGAAAAAGAAGCATTGATTTATTGTGTTGAATGATCGACCGACTTGACTTAGAATACCGAAGTGTTTTCGACTGCTAAACACGAGAGACTTTTTTTACAGATTCCAGAAATTTTGGTTACATGACAGGTTTAGCTTTTGTATGTATGCAAGACACACATTTGTTATGTATTATAATACATAGTCATTGTAAAACCGTAATCCAAATGTAGAAAAACATTTTATCTAGAGATTGTATTAAACACGTTAATTGCTTTTTGATATTTAAATTTACATGATATACGAAGAACCAACAAATCCATACTCGATGAACTGAAGATGAATGAGAAAGCCGAGGCCCTGAAAAACCTTCTTAATGCGGGTCTTTTAAATATTTCGACACAACGCCTGATATAGAATGCCGGGTATAGAGCTATCCTAAGTTTTACCCTACTCTCCGCTTGGAGGCGTGGTTGACACCGTCCCGTGCTACCATAGCGGGGCAGTATTCCGCGTGCTCCCATGGGCAATGTTCCACAGAGGAGCCGCAGTCTGATTACGCTGTAAGAGCCACTAGGCTAACAACTAAAACACACATCAATCAACCGTATATATAAAAGCACTGGTTTGCATGTTACTATGTTCGGTACTCTTATATATATTTATGAAATAATTCTAAAATTAATAAAATTAAAACACTTCAACAGAAATTATATGATAGATATGTTATATTTAACAAACACGTGGAGAACACGTGCAAAAAACGTGATTACCCTTTGACTAAAACTTTATAAAAGGAATAAGTGTAAACATTTTAAGCACTATATTTAATGATTTCTAAAAATTTATACCTATCATGTACTTGTTACATTTAGTGTTAAATATTTAAACAAGAATTTTTACGAATCATCAGTTAGTAATGTCTGCTTTATCCTAAAGGGACGTTTTCCCAAATAACCATGTTATTAACAGTTAAAGCGATATTAATTTGATTTAAAAACTTCTTTTTACTTATAAATATCATAGCAATATTGTATTTTCAATACTATGTATCAGTTTCAATACTTAACGGAATTTATGAGAATTTATTTTTATGTCTGTAGGTTATCAAGTTCGTCAGTGTTGGCACCATTAATATATTTGCAAACTTATGGCGATAATTTCGTATACACATTGGATGACTAGAGTTGACGAAAATCAATACTTCATATCTGTAATGATTATATACTTTTCAATGCTTAAACACATTGCTGTGGATTTATTTTATTCAACATCTTCAATTTCTTTATTAATAAATCCAATTTTACTGTTGTTGTTTGTTAAACGTGCTTGGGGTTTTCAACCTAATATTATATAAACTAGGTGTAACTTATGTTACTGTTTGTTTATTACGTTTTATTTATAATTAAAAAGAAATCATAGTAAACATTTCATATAAATAGGTTTACATACACGAAAATTACTTAGGGTTCATGAAGATAGTAAAGCTCTATACGATTATATTTGATAAAATGTTACAGTCTGAGAAGCACAATATTCTGTTCAATGACCTGATTTCACATTCTTATCAAATCAGGTCAGCATTTAAGTAACATTAAAATGATGAGTCATGTTCGAAATCATAAGTACAGTTTATCCCGTTGTTCTGTCTACTAAGAAGAATTAATGTTATGTACGTATGATTGTAATCAAAAGTTAAACAATGCAAAACGAAAATAATATGAACAACACAAATACTTTTGAAAATATTGTTTATCTTCGTTGTTCCTTCAATATTCCTTTGCGGATACTATTTCTACAGATTTTTTTTACGTTTATAATTCGTATGAAAAGATTGCTATAGAATTTTTTTTAAAATACAATATGGCGGACTAGGGACATTAAATTCAAAAATTTTGGAGAAAATTTTGTAAACCTGACTACCTTTTTGCACATAGCCTGTATCTGTCTCTTTGAGGATATGCGCTTTAAATTACACAAGTTAAATATGTTTTAATATGTAAATTTCAAAATTTTGTATTGAAGTGTAAAATAATAATCTTCTTTGTCTAAGCAGCTAGGACCTCGCTTCGGAAAAATCGATACCACACACGCGCAACACTGCTTACACATTGTACTGCAGTACGCACTACGGGGGAGATTCCGACCAATAGTGGTGAAGAGCGTCAGCAGCGCTTCGTTATTATTGGTGGGTCGGCCGGAACATTCCAGAATGCTCTCGTGACGTCGGACGGTTACGCGCTCAAATAAAACGGTGTGGAGGGCTTTTGCCGGCTCAGTTTATTTCGTGACACGAAACCGTCAATCGCGCACCTTTGCTGAGTGAACTACTAGATAAGTCTACAAGAGGATTAACTGAATTATCAAAGTGAGTACCTTTCTTTTTTCATTAATATTACTGATTTACGAGCTCTTTGAAATATACACAAACATTTAAAGGTCATAACTTGCGGTGATTACCGCGTTATGGTGCCATGGAAAAGTTCCTTGAACTTCTCTAGCATTATCGATTAGTCATCTTTCCATGATTCAGTTTAGAATAAAATTCGCTATTTCCTTTAAATTTATTGATGACACGTGGTAACATATTTTTCCCTTAAATAAATGTGTAATAATTCCAGAACGTTCTTATCGATTTTTTTCATGGCCGACATAGCGTGTTTCCGTGATTCTATAACGCGCGTCTATCCGCCATATTTGAATTACTAACCTTGTTTTTTTTGCAGATGGCAGCCACTAAAGCACCAGCGGTTGGTATTGATTTGGGTACAACGTACTCGTGCGTGGGTGTATTCCAGCACGGCAAGGTAGAGATCATCGCTAACGACCAGGGCAACAGGACCACGCCCTCGTATGTCGCTTTCACAGACACCGAGCGTCTCATTGGAGATGCCGCCAAGAACCAGGTGGCGATGAACCCCAACAACACAATTTTCGGTTAGTACACGCGAAATTTCGAACGGTTTTAAACCACGTGGTGAATTGCCGGTCGGTACTTTACAATGTATTTAAATCTTACACGTAACCGCGTATCTACAATAGTCTTAACATTATATTAATTTTTTTTTTCATCAGACCTTACAACTCAGTTATGCGTTTGGTACTATTTTATAAACAACAACATTTGTCTTTTTCATTGCAAATGAATGGATTGACTGCAGATTACGTTACGTAACTAGATTTTTATGTAATTGTACTTTTTATAATGCCTTTGTTCAATGCAACACGCGTTAAGTGCAAATGATGTCTGTAAAAACGTGTTGATAATTAAGTTCAGCTATTAGCGGTTTTATTAGGAAAGAAAATTACTTCTTAATGATGATATCCCAATATACTAGACTAGAGTCTCTGAACATGTTGAATGATAAATATAATCTGAGTACATTTCTTTTATAAATAATATAAATAATGCTGAAACATTTTTACTATAGTGGCATTTGCTTGTTACAGATGCTAAGCGACTCATTGGCCGCAAGTTTGAAGATGCCACAGTACAAGCCGACATGAAACACTGGCCTTTTGAAGTTGTCAGTGATGGTGGCAAGCCAAAGATTAAGGTAGCATACAAAGGAGAAGACAAAACCTTCTTCCCTGAAGAAGTAAGCTCAATGGTGCTTACGAAGATGAAGGAAACAGCCGAGGCATACCTTGGCAAAACGGTGCAGAATGCAGTAATCACGGTTCCAGCGTACTTTAATGATTCTCAGAGGCAGGCCACAAAAGATGCGGGTACCATCTCTGGTCTCAACGTTCTCCGTATCATCAATGAACCTACTGCTGCAGCGATTGCATACGGTCTTGACAAAAAGGGAGGTGGAGAACGTAATGTACTTATTTTCGACCTCGGCGGAGGTACCTTTGATGTATCCATCTTGACCATCGAGGATGGAATCTTTGAAGTGAAATCTACCGCTGGTGACACTCACTTGGGAGGCGAAGACTTCGACAACCGCATGGTTAACCACTTTGTACAAGAGTTCAAGAGGAAATACAAGAAAGACCTTACCACCCAGAAGAGGGCGCTCCGTAGGCTGCGTACAGCTTGCGAGAGAGCGAAGAGGACTCTGTCTTCTTCGACCCAAGCCAGCATTGAAATTGACTCTCTGTTCGAGGGTATCGATTTCTACACATCGATCACCCGTGCGCGGTTCGAGGAGCTGAACGCCGACCTCTTCCGGTCCACCATGGAGCCCGTAGAGAAGTCTCTCCGTGACGCCAAAATGGACAAGTCCCAAATCCACGACATTGTACTTGTCGGCGGATCCACTCGCATTCCCAAAGTACAGAAGCTCCTTCAGGACTTCTTCAATGGTAAGGAGCTGAACAAATCCATCAACCCCGATGAGGCTGTTGCTTATGGTGCAGCTGTACAGGCCGCCATCTTGCACGGTGACAAGTCCGAGGAGGTGCAGGACTTGCTGCTTCTCGATGTGACACCACTGTCGCTTGGTATTGAAACCGCTGGCGGAGTCATGACCACTTTAATCAAGCGCAACACCACCATTCCTACAAAGCAGACCCAGACCTTCACCACCTACTCTGATAACCAGCCCGGTGTACTCATTCAAGTATTCGAGGGTGAGCGTGCCATGACCAAGGACAACAACCTCCTTGGAAAGTTCGAACTGACTGGCATCCCGCCCGCGCCCCGCGGCGTCCCGCAAATCGAAGTCACCTTCGACATCGACGCCAACGGTATCCTTAACGTGTCTGCCGTTGAGAAGTCTACCAACAAGGAGAACAAGATTACCATCACCAACGACAAAGGCCGTCTCTCCAAGGAAGAGATTGAGCGCATGGTCAATGAGGCCGAGAGGTACAGAAATGAGGACGAAAAACAGAAAGAGACTATCCAGGCCAAGAACTCTCTGGAGTCTTACTGCTTCAACATGAAGTCCACCATGGAGGAGGAGAAGCTCAAGGACAAGATCTCGGAGTCTGACAAGCAGACGATCTTGGACAAGTGCAACGATACCATCAAGTGGCTGGACTCCAACCAGTTGGCTGATAAGGAGGAGTATGAGCACAAGCAGAAGGAGTTGGAAGGTATCTGCAACCCCATCATCACTAAGTTGTACCAGAGCGCTGGTGGTGCTCCTGGAGGAATGCCGGGCGGTATGCCAGGCTTCCCTGGAGGTGCTCCTGGCGCCGGCGCGGCCCCCGGAGGCGGTGCCGGACCCACCATCGAAGAGGTTGATTAAACATTCCATCCTTATCGGAGGAACCATCTTCTCATTTGCATCGCAGTGTTGAAGCTTAAATAATTCAAATAAATAAATGTTTGTCATGTATTTGCACTGTTTTATTCATGTCTTCTGCAGTTTTATTTTTTTTAATTTATTTTCAAATTAAGATATTACAAGTAACTTTATTCATTAATCGAGTTAAAATCGAGAGTAGGCACATTTAATTTCTTATTGTTTTGTTTATAATTTTGCCAAGGTAGTTTATTTAGGTAGGTATTTATACCTAAGCAGTTAACTTCATATAAATACGTAAGTACCGTATATCTGAACAAAAACTACTATTGTGTTTCTAGCCTTGAATAACGATTAAATACTTGATGATTTAATGTTATTTTAGTTGTGACTGCTGAATAAGTTAAAACATTTGGGTCTTTTATGTGGGAACCCCGAAGTTATTAAAACAAATAGTCATATTACACTTAACCCGGAACCGGAAGTTCTGTTTAAAATTCTTCAGCGATTCAACCGGTTTTAAATTTTGGCCGTAGCCTGGTTAGCAGAATAGCGGGCCGTGAGCCGCCATATTGTTTATTGATCTTATTCATGAATGTTTAATTTTGTTTATGAAGTTATTGATTCATATCAATCACGTCTTACATTAATTTTAATTTATGCAAATCTCTTTATTTTTCATTTCACTGTCATTTTCGAATTCTATTTAATTGTAGTTATTATTATATTCCTCTCGATCCACCTTTGGTTGTTATTCATGTGGCGTTTTTATCATTACAAGCAGAATGGCAAACTAGTGTAAGAACTGTCAAATATGTATATATTTGCTATTTTTTCGAGAAAATTTAATTGCAGTAATGAATTACATTTCCTACACAAAAAAAAACCTTGCAGTATGCCAGTCGGCAATGTCAAATTAAGTATCTTGAATTTTAACGTTGCGATCTTTAAAATCTTGGTCTGTCATCTCTGATTAAATGAAAAATTATTTTTTATCTTTTTAAATTATTACAACATTGATCTTGAGTAAATAAACTTATGTTAAAAAAGGTTAAAGATGCGGCCGTGGGACAAGTAGACAAAAAGTTATAAGAGGATTTCAAATATGTATATATTTACAATAATAATATTACACATATTATAATGGCCCTATGATAATTCCTGGATACCATTAGTTAAGCTGTGATTACTGAATCAAGGGTACCATAATTTCATTCTTATTGAATTCAGTACACTTCTATCTCTCTCTCTCTCGTCATTGTGACACGACTGGCATATTCCAGTATCTTTATGCTGATAATGTTAAATAGTTTCTTAGGCCACATTACCTAAAATAGCAATGACGCCAAGCTAGAACAATTTAAAAACTTTTCTTAGCAGTATGATGTCTGCAATTACTTGTTTTAACCTTATCAGTACGGGTCGTTAATTTAACAGGGAAAGGTTTATTGCTTACTTAAAGGTTTACGGTTATGATTAATATAGTGTACCATATTTTATTTGACAGCAAATGAGCCTCTGTATAGCCCTTTTAAAGCCTTTATACGTGTAACCTTGTACAATACACTGTTTCAGTAGCAATGCTCAACATTGCAATTGATACATATATAGATAATATAACAGGCGATGAAATAACCAAAAATTAAATGTTTATTATGTTAATTAAAACGCATTTTATAAGAAAAGCGTTCAATAATTATAAGGTATATAAGTACAGAAGTATTTTTTTTTTCTCGCCATATTGAAATGTTTATGGCATTTTAAAGCCACAATTGACAGATGACAAGTAACTTCCCGCTCGAGGCAGACGGCCATTTTGTCCAAATAGGGTTATTTCCTTCCGAGCTTAATATAACGTCGGCGCCAATTCCAGATTGCATTACAACCATAATTAGTCCGTTAAATAGCCCGCATTACGTATAAGGATACAAAATGCGATATCAATGCGACTGAGGTCAAACCGAGGACTTTGCGATAGGAGTTATAAATATTTTCTTGAAATATCCTCAACGAGATGAAGATTTATTAACAGTTGATATAAATAGTAATATATTTGTATATCGTTGTTAAACTCATGTTATGTATGTACAAGAAGTATTAACGGCTTCACTAAAATTTAAAAATTTTCTTATTATAACCATTTTCATCGTGTCCATTCTTCTTTAGACTTCGGATAAGACCAGTGAAATGGTGCCTGCATCAAGCATCTTCCAATGATTTTAACAAAGTCGTTTGATCACGTTCTAGATGTACAGACGTTTTTAATTTACATTTAACATATTTTGTTTTGGGTCTAGTCGCTCCATGGAGCCCTAAACGAAGCAATCTAAAAGCTCGGTGCCTCCCCGATACGACAAAGTAGTATGTAGCGGGCCGTGCAGGGGCTCCTTAGGGAGCGGTCGAGCTTTGCTATCTTAAAAGAGGTGTTGGGCTAAGCTCTCAGCACCTTGTCCCCTCGCACCTACGGAATCTTCCAATGTTATTTAGCAGCAGAGCAAGACACATGATAAAAAAAAACTTTTTTATTTCCACGGAATGTACACGACAGAACTGAGAGCGCCTGCCTAAAATTTTGTTTTTGGTATCAATCTTGAGATGAAGCTTTGGATATGTTGATTTATATGTATAAAATTAGAGATTTAGACAGCCAGTATACATTTCTACCTGCATTGGAGATTTTAGTCACACTGCAATATTTTTATACTTAAATTTGCCTAATAACCTAATCGTGATAGAAAGGTTAACAGTGATACCTTCCGGAATTGAAACATCGTCATTATAGTACCTATTAACCTTATAGTCGTTTAACGACCTCTGGTGTGGGCTGTGCACGGGATTACTTTATCCGTACACGAACGAAATGTGGATTGGCGAGTGTGTCCAGTGGCTACAACAGATAGCGGCTGGGGCTTTAAGATGCTGCAGTGGAGCCAAATAACAAGACCAGCCAATGACGTCCACACATGATAATAGAAAGGATAGACGACCTTGGCGGAAGGTCATCGGAAAGTACAAATGCAAGCCGCTTCCAACGCGGTCCTATCGAATATATATGAGCCAGGCTTATGTTCAGCTGTGAACATCTTACAGCTGAAATTAATATGACGATGACCAGCTCGCGAATTCACTAAAAGAGCAGGAGATTTCGACGCATGGAGATCGTAGCCATCTCTGTGCAATGATTGCTTTTTAACTTTAAATATAGATAAATAGATATATTTACTGCCCTCTTCAGTAAAATGAGACTTAAAAGAAGAAGATATTCTGTAACATCGTATGCTTTTGATGGATCTGAAGTGAGATCAAAAGAGCTATAGTGATCAGTATTGCTGAATGGAATTTGCAGTTAATGCGTTTGAAGTTGCGCTGCTAGCCGATATGAACTTTGTGGATCTACATATAAATGGAGCTAACGAACGAAGGAAACAGAGATCCGCTAACCGAAAAATTCTCTGGGCGTTTGTATTCCAGTTACACCGATGACCTTCGGACGGAGAGGTACTCTACACGTGTATGTGGGTAGACAAGCAGGATTACTTAGTGGTCGGAGTAATGCGGATCTCTGCCGACCGCCCTTGCATGAACGCATGCAGGTTCGGCGCTTCTTTCGTGTGTTGAGAGTTATGTTGCATCGCGCCCGCCGCTGGCCCGATTTGGAATGTGTGTGGTAGCGAAGAACAAGGATGGCAATTTATTTAAATTCCGCATTAAGAGGTCTCTTGGTATTTAGATATTTCGCGGGCTTGACAGAGCACAGAGGGCGTAGGTAAATTCTTTTACAAGTCGCGTGCTCCCTCAGGAGCTCCGGCCCAGACCGTTGGATGTTTTCGGCATGGTAAGTTTAGGGAAATACTCCATGAAATGACTGTGCGAAAACACCTTGGGTGTGGCTTAAAACGCGTTATTGGAAAAATAATTCGTTTTTGTGGGTACTCGAGAAGGCTGGCCTTAGGCTCGATGAGTAGTTGTTATTTGGCTTACATAGACTAGAGCTTGCGCGGCAGAAATACATTTATTGCGTTCACGAGTATAATTTTGGATTAAAACTGAGGGTAGATTTATAGTTCCTAAACTACCCTATTCAACCTTACATTTAAAGATGCTATTTTATTTTTCAATATACGTGGGAACAACTATTCATGGATTATTCTTATTATTATATTGCATATTTAACCAACATGCTCGTAGTTCGTTGTAACGTTTCTTATCAATACTGATACATAGATGTCGTTATAATGGTAAAATATTTCTTATCGCTCTCCGCCACAGATACCATGGGACTGTTCCGTTTAAAATATACATATCGTTCGCTTAATGTTGCAAGTGGTCAATTTAAATCTACCATAATTTAAAATTTTTATAAAAATTAATTCCAATTTCATTAAAATTGTAATTCGGGTAACATAAAAATTAAAAATAAACTGGTTATAGCATGATTAAGTTTAGATTAATATTATATCTATATACCGGTTCATATTATGATTATTACTTAGATAAAAAATTGTCTGTAAGCGAGGGTAGATGTCTAATTCGGTGGACCGATAACATAGTCATGGAAGGATGTCGCTGCACGTGGACAGCGCAAGACCAGACATCGTGATGATCTTTGGGTTGGCATGATGATGATGAAATATTTCTGTGCTATTGATTAGCATGTTTAGCTGGAATTATAGTCTACAACAAGACTTTATCTTTCTAGACATTTCATTTAATTTAAAAAAAATTATTGGGTATGGAATTCGTATTGAACAAGATGAATATATAACATTTTAACGATCGAAATATAAAACTAAGAGACCATCTCACATCACGAAGTGTTAGAAGTGTATTGGTTAAAAATAGCAGAACCAAAATAAAATATCGCGTGGGTAGTTATTAATTTGTACGAAGTGTGCACACGGCCGTAGACGTTCTGGTGTGGACGCCCGCCGAGGTATGTCCGGTGTCTAACAACTAAACAAATTTAACTTTGGAAACCGAGTTCTCAGATTAAAAACCTATTTAAATAAAAAGAAATTAAAGACACAATCATACGGTATGTTCAAAAAGTATTGCAAAATTTTGCTTACAGTTTTCTTCGATTGCAGGAGCGTGGTGCATCATGTGTTCTTGCCACACGGTAGAACGGTGAATAAGGAATATTACCTGCAAGTTATACGCAATTCGCGCGAAGCAATCCGCCAGAAATTGTGGAAAAACAAAAATTGGCTTTTGCACCACGATAACGCTGCTCACACATCGCTGCTACGCGACTTCTTGGCCAAAAACAACACACTAATGATACCACAGC
>DWIC01000131.1:0-15305 GCA_018248135.1 Battus belus
CCGAACAACGACGAGTGACTGACGCGCCATGAGGCGCAATAGTCATACTGTTATGACAGCAAGCAAAGAAGTGGGAGAGAAATATTTATAAGCCCTGAGATCGGTGTAGCTGTAACAGCCCCACACGGCTAACAGCGTCACATCATACATAACATATAAAACAAGGCACAATGCATTGCAGTGTTGTCAGTGAAACCAATTGCTTTTAAAAGTGAGATAAATCATAAAATCATGGTATGCATTCGTATATTAATACATGTATATTATGCAAATACACTAAGAACGTTAAGTTGTTAACCAACTTAACCGACTTTAACTTAACTCGAAGTAAGTTTATGTAAGTTACAACGATGCCCTGTTATTCAAAGCAAAATTTAAACTCCTTCCTTGTTTTATTCGCTCGTATATAGAGAAGTTGCATATGTTACTCGAAAACTGTGGCTTTATGGTCGACAATTAGTAGAGTTTAAAAACTTTTATGATATCAAATACCTTCAATAAACATGTTTGATTACGCTTCTAGAGGTTATAAATTGGCAATTTTATAGAACAAGTACTTAGTAGTGAATGTACGATACAGCCTCCACAAAAAAGTTGTTACAAAAAGCTTTCTAGAAAACTCAGATAACTACATAATAGAGTTAATTATTGTTTACAATCTGTACTTACGGTCTGTTTTACTATAAGTTATTGGTCGCTCGAATTGTCAATAGTACAAAATAAATTAATGTAACATGTTTCAGAATGACCACTTTATAGAAGTTGATTAAAGAAAGGCAGTAAAAGTTCATTTGTCATGGTATACTTTATTCCATTTAAAGCTTTTACACGTAAAAGTAGTAATGAGCCATTGGATTATGTCAACATGATCATTATTATTATGAGGATTAATAAAAAAAACTAACCCCGCGAAGACATCGGCAAGACGTTACTTAACAGTAGTCCGGAAAATGCTACAGCGACGGATTACGGTCGTAAAGAAAGACACTGCGGTTTCTTAGATGATGATGTTCGTAGAAGCCGCGTAGGTGGGTCCCACTTTAAGTGGATTAATGATATAAAGGTAGCGGGAAATAACCAGATGCGGTCAGCACAAGACCTGTCTTTATTGCGATGGTTGGAGCCATGCCTTCCAGTGGGCGTCTATCAGCTGACAAGAATGAGTGGTGTTCTGGATAAAGCCAAGTGAAAAGAAACAAATCATGAAAAGGAGACCCCATCCAAAAACAATGAAACATTTTCTATTGCGAAACAATGTCCTATCTGTTAGGAGCTGAGTCTAATCTCGCGTATGTAGGCATTAATATTTCTCTTTGATTAATTTGAGAGACGTCGCGAGCTCCACTGTGGTAACCACGTCGTCAGTCAAACGTAATATTCGAGATTAACTTAATCCACGATTATTTCGACTACGATTTCTCCCGGGACTCAGTGTCGACTGAGACACACTACACCTCGACGCCCATATTGTAATAATAATTTCATTAGACTAAATGAATATACTAGAACAGTTTAAAACAGCTTTGGGAAATTTTACTAATAATGATGATAATTAAACAATGGAAAAATATGTAATTTCCTCTATTCTCTTAAATAAGATAACACGAGAAGAAACGCCATTACAAAAAATATATGATATTGGCATTACAATAGCCATAACGACTGTGACAAAAATGAATCGGGCGTTATTGTACAATAAGTTAAGTACAATTTCGCTATAACTATATTTAAATGACAATCGAAAAGTCTAGAACATTTTGTCTAAGAAGGAAAGAATAACTCAAGTCCAATTTCGACGCACGAAATAAAGCATGGTGCGATCGCTAAAATGCTATAGTGGGCGCCATTAGATGGAAGCTCGCTCCATCTATTAGAACGTAGACAGCTGTAAATAATTACAACAATATTTCATTCGGCAAGAAGCCAGTGGAAGCTCGCGAAAAAACGCCCCATCATAATTCCCTAACTGATAATTCTCGACGTGAGCATGACTCGACTTCTCTATCGTTTATCATCATTATACGTCCATTTGCCATCGCCCGCTCCTCCGATACTCCTGCGACGCCAGCAAAACATCTGTCATCCAGGAACTATCGAGTGAAATACAGGCTTCGCGAATTTATTTCCATCAACTATGTAACATGACGCGTGGATATATGATACAGAACTTACACATTGTTTTTATCTATATTTCACAATTACCATTTTTAATTCTAAAACATTTAAAGAGATCACTTGTGTATTTTAAAAGAATATTAGCAGTTAAGATAAATTTGACTAAAACTAAAATATGTAGCAGTGGGCGGGGCACATCGCGCAACCGGGGACCGGTGAGGTCGAAAGATACTCGAGTGGCAACCACTAGACGGTGGGCGACCGTCATAGTTAAGGTCGGGGAAGTTGTTGGATAACGTCAGCGCAAGATCGGGCATCGTAGCGATCTTTGGGGATTACTATGCCTTGCAATAGGTGTTTGTCGGCTGTTATGATGATAATAATGATGAATGTGATGATGGTGGTGATGATGGTGATGATGAAAACTAATTCATCTCTTCCTATAATATCATCCTTCGAAACGTCCCTTCAAATACGTGGCTAAAGAATCTACAATAAATTTTGCGGTTACCACCAGGTTTTATATGATCGCTCTATGCTATTAATGTAATCGTTAAAGCGATTCACTTCGAAGCTATTTTATCAAAAACGTTTTAACAGTTTTTGGATTTTTTGTGATTTTTAATATCATCGTTTCGGTCTCCCCATGTCCATTGCTGGACATATAGATTTACAATAAGAGCGTTAGGAAGCGGCGTGCTTTCGTCTTCTGACGACTTTAACAAAGGCATGTGTCTGTTGTGTGTTGTCGTATTACGCTGCATTTAAATTTACTACATGATAATTCAGGTTTATAACACGTGAGTTTATTGTAGAAGTATACAAACTTGCCTATAAAAGAATTACTAATTAAACTTTATTGAAACAAATAGATGCAATAATTAATAAGAAATATTTAATCGTGTGCAATCCATTGCTTGATTTAAACCAACAATTTATTTTTCTAAGCAACTAATTCCGTAATGTATGCGTATTATTTTGTTTTATAAGAACTACGAATGGGTACAAGTATATACATTTAGAAAGAAAGTCCAGAAAGATAAATTTATTCATAGATGGCGTTTCTCTTGTCCTTACTCTGCGATGGTGTCTCTTGATCTATTAATCACTGTCATATTCGTGTGTATAACACGCGAAAGAACGCTGTTTATTGTAAGTGTTCATAAAAACATTGTCGGATAATCTCTGTCCCGATTCGTGCTTTCAAATTTACAGTTACTGATATTCTTTATAGATATTATTTTGAAAAATATGCGACCTCATTGTTTCGTATTATAAGATGCATTGAGTATTACAGTAGCAAATATATGTAATGTTGAATAATGACATCTGATTATTTATGTTGAGAAATATTACATTACGATTTTTTATATCTATTGACAATGTTGCGCCTGTGGTTTCGAGAATTCTTCTTCATCTTTTGAGCCGATTGTCGTCCACTGCAAGGCATAGGCCTCCACAATAAGTGCCTCGATGACCGGCATTGAAAATTAACCATCAGCTGTAAGACCTCAGGGGTTTTCTATCTACACACAGTCCAAGCTGTCACCATTTAGACCAGAAATATCACAAGCACAGTTCAGTCAAAGATTTCAAACAACCAGAAGTTCGTACTGTACAATTTCAATTCATTATTTTAATTTACATATTTAGTAACTTTCAAAGGACAAATGGGGGATTTTCGTCGTTTTCGCAAATAAGAATCCACAAGTTCTTTGGACATGTAACGTTTGGTGGTGCAATGAAAAGTGGTAGGCAAACGTGCTCGTGGATGCTCTCTAGCAAGATGGAGAAATATATCCAAAGCATCAAATATTTGTAAAGATAAATGTATGCTCCCATTCCGCCAAGCACTGAGTTACAGCGTATGTCGGGAGCGCCGTGGGCATCAGAACCGACCAAGGCATGATCACGACTACACTGGCAAGACTGCACGGATCAGAAGAAAACATTCAGCTACTCTGTAAGAAACTCATTGATATTGTAAAACGTTTTTTTAGCAAGAGATTTTTAAAGCGTTAGGTTTTTTCTTACTTCATAATAATAAGTTAAAACAAACTGCGTATATAAATAATTTTTATTTACAGCAATAGAAAACTACAGTAACTTCTTAACAGAATCCGTTTTAATTTAGATGCGAGTGACTTCCATTAGTTAGAAGCCCCTTAACCGGTTTAAACTGCATCTTAACCGGTTTAAAGTGGACATTAATTGTGAATTAGAGCGGCGGTTCAGAATTACAGCTATTTGTTACCGTGTAGCTTGTTTCGGAAATTTGTTACCGTAACAGACGGACGCTCTGCTGTCTTCAATTAGTCGGAGTTGCGCGAAAGAGCAACCCTACATTTCTTATCCTCTATCGAGTAGCTTCTCTTAGTTTTCTCATACAACAAATTACTATAGTTGGAACTCATTAAGTTATTGATTCATTGCCCATCTTTTTGGTCCATTAGATGGACAGACAGTGTTAAGATTGCGACAAGTCTATGGATGTAGGCAGCGCAAGAACTGTCATGTTGGATATCATTGCAGTGGGCGTCTATAGATAGATTTGATGATATGTCGGAAGACAAACATCTGTCGGTCGGTTATAGTAGAGATTAACATTTTATCTAAACGAATTTGATTTGGCGAGAGCACTGGGTAAGGACTGCTCAGCTACCCCCTGCAGACACTCACGTGCTCATTCGAACAGTACCTCGACTCATACCTTTTACAATCACCCGCTTTCACTATGAAGCTACCAAGTCGAGTTCGGCACTCTCTGGACCCCCTCTTGAGATGAAATGCTAAACGGGTATTATCAGCTTGCGTATGCTGTCGGTTCATCTAGTTTCTTCAGAATCTTTCGGCCTCGACTACCGTTGATTGCACAGCGATGTGCTGCGCCCGCTTCAGACGAGCAGTAATATATTATACAACAAAACAACAGAAGCATTTTCGAATGAATTCCGACAGAAAATACGAAAACTGTAAACTCAAATCCGGGAACTAAACAATCAGCTAATGAAAGTACGGAGAAGCGAGACGGAGAAGACGCTCCATTTGCATTCGTCGACGATACGGAAAACTTTATCGCGTCCATTGCGCCGCCGTTACTCGCGCTCCAGTGAGCGGCGCAAGGAGAATACACAGTGGAACACAACATCCAATTAGAGTTGTATTTTGCCCCGATGCACTTCTATTGGGCTGACAATAAATTAAGGAGGTTCGTGCAGCTAATACGGTTTGAGGATTGTTCATACGTGACATCGCGCCGTGCAGCCACGAAAAACAAAATTACTGTACTTTCATTACACATTCAATTGTTTACAGCCCTGTAAAGCTAAAGAAATAAAACCCTCGAAGTGTTGAATGTGTAGCTGCTAACTTTACTTTCTACCCCAATACCTAAATCCGATTTAGAGAACCCGCTGAAGAATTGGTAAATACGAAATAAACTATTATTGACATAAATATGATTTCGAACCGTGTTCAATTGTATACTTTTTTGACAACAATTTTAATTTTGGTCAGTGGTGTCCACAGGTAGACTGAGACTTGCGACTGATAGCGGGTTCGATTCTTGGAATACAATTTTATGTAATTCACACTTTGTGCCTTGTATAAGATTGCCACAGCCCACGAACAAGTATCCGGAGTATGAGCAGCAGCGTCCTCTGCGTACCAAAACATGACACGGCGATTGACAACACGCCTGCCAAGCATGGCGATTATAGTATATACCACATAGACAACTTTAGAGGCGCTCTGTGCGTTGCAAGCGGGCTAAAATGAATTATAATTTTCATTCATATCAATATGAGAACAGTTCCTACCTAATACTTTACATTCCGTGTACAAATATATGCGGGTGAAGAGGGCTCTTGGATTCTTTACAAAAACAAGATGTTTGCTTTACTGACATCACTAACATTACTTACTTTGGAACCTACTCCCTGTGATATTACTCATAAGCAAAATAAAAGACTAAAGAGGTATATTGATGAGGAAAGTTAGGCGATGAATGAAAGATGACGTGAAAGTAAAATAGAACAAGAGATATTTAAAGAATGAAAGAAGGAAACAATAATTATAAAGAGAATGAGAGGGAAAGAAAGGAAATAAAGTAAAACACTGATAAAGTGATTAACCCGCAAACAAAGTCCCTGTCCCATAAATTGACAAGGGTAGGAGAAAAAGAAAAAAAAGACAATAACTTTTCTTGCAATAAAACAGTTTCGGATAACCTTAGCTTGGAAGATCAAAGCGATTTTCTAATTTTTTTTGTATATTCTTGGTGCCCACGCTGCGTTTACCTACCCGTATAAATCATATAAATTGAAATATAAAATAAATACATAAATTCAGCATGGATGAAGTAAAGCTCCGTGTCCGGGATTCGCGACTCCGGGGCACGGCCGCGACGGTAGTGTTTGTCCCGGAAATTCCCGGCTCCCCCAATTAATTACCCGGCCCGTTCCCCCGTCGATTTAACTTGTAAACGAGTGCACACACGGCGCGGCGTCCGCGGTCGCCTTCCTTATTAGTCCGGGATCGCAGCGCTTTCACTGCCGGTCCGGGCACGCGACTCGCTCAACTCGGACCAAATTCTGGAAATATTTGTTTCCAGATGTATTTAATTAACCCAGCTGAAAACGTCGGTGCTGCAGGCGGAGATATTTCCACTGTTACACCTGCAAACAAATTAGACTTAGTTATTTTTGTGGTCGGTTTAATTCATTCGTTGTATTTGAAGGTAATTTAACGAGAGAGGATAGCATGGAATGCGAGGGGAGAGCCGGATAGTCTTGTACTTAGTTATTCTATTAAACATTGTTTCAAGCTATCTATAAGCCTGCAGGCATTCTTATCTGGTGAAAAAATGTACTGGCACAAGCAGAATTACGAATTTAGAAGGAGAGAAATGGAAAAAAAATGGGGAAATGAAAATGGAGGAGGGAGGAACAGACAAAGCAGACCTCATTTACTACGAGGACCCAAGAAGAGTTGGTGTAACATTCCTTTCATCACCGTTTGTGATCACTTGCAATATTTTATAATCCACAAGAAGTATGTGCCCGGTATTGGAAACCGCGTAATACGACGATCACATTTCTCGAACTGATTTCCGTCTCCTCTTACCCACGGACTGATCACGCGCGGTGAACTGGAGCGCTACTAATATGGCCGAATGCTACGGGCGCATGAAAACGTTTCTGGAAGCTTACCATGTTGATGCAGAAGAAATGTCGTTGAAGTTTGAGCCGGTGCAAGACCGATATAATCCGTTCTTTCTCGTAAAAGTCATTATACGAAGTTTTGTTTTCAATAAGTACGATATGTTCAAAATGTATCCCGAAGTTTTGCTTACAGTTTTTTTCGATTGCAGGGGCGTGGTGCATCAGAGTTCTTGCCACAAGGTAAAACGATGAATAAAGAATATTACCTGCAAGTTACCGCAGCCGCCGTATTCCCCTGATCTGGCCTCCTGTGACTTTTTCTTGTTCTCGAAACTGAAGAGGCCCATGAAAGGACGACGCTACGCCACTGTTCACGGCATCAAAGGAGAAGCTAACAAGATACAGAAAAATTATTTTTTATTTTTAGTGCTTCGAAGATTGTAAAAAACGTTGGCACAAGTGTATAATATCCCAGGGGGATTACTTTGAAGGGGACCAAATAGATATTCACGAATAAATAAATAATTTTTGAAAATACACAAAATTCGCTATACTTTTCGTACAGACCGTATATCTGCATTTAAAATACATGCAAGTGTATCATATAAGTATTTTAATACTGGACAATCCCGACCAAGAGGACCATCAGACTTTATCTTCGTATAGAGATCAGGATCTCCACTATCTGCTATTAACGGATTCTGGGCACCTTCGCATGTGTATGTATATGTATATACACAAATACATGTTCTTAAACCTACACATGCATATATATATATATGTGTATACATAAATATCGTGTTATGAACAGAAGTCACACAGTCAAGAAGTTTTAAGAAAAAGCTTCCTCTGTCATTCATAATTTTTAATTCAAGTGCAATCCAATCTTGTCCAAATCCATTTCGGTTAAGGCTTGCTTTTGAACATCAGTTATTTCTGTTTTTCCACATAAGACTTCCAAGTTTGTGTAGTTCCGATTTTTCCAAATTTTTGGTCTGTATTCTGGTCCGTTTTCGTTAATCACTAATTCAAACATTGATATTCATTGACTGGTTCTTACCATCGGCCTGGTTCAAAATTAACTGGGTCCTTAAATCTCGTATCAAATGCAAGCAGGTATCATTCCATCCATTACTCGCTGATGCGAACCATAAAGGCAAGATAAACTGGATGCTTAAGCCTCCCCATAAAACAACACTTCATAAAAGGAAGTCAGGTGGAGGGGAGAGCTCGAGAGCACCCGCCAGTCTATTGATTTACGGGTGTAGATTTTGGCTGAGCCCATTAAAAGTAAATCAAAGTGGGCTGTAAATCGTCAAAACACACGACTCTCCCAGTTTGCTCTGACCCCTATATTTGGTGTGTTTTGAGTTGAGTATGGCTCAACCTCACTGGTGGATTTAGGCGAATAAAACGTTTTGTGGCATTTCGCATGGCGCGTCGGTGCGGTCACGTCCGCGCGATAGTTCCTGTTAACGCGGCAATGGAATGTAAAATGACATTAAAATTTGTATAATATACGCATATAGATTTTTTTACTGCCTTCTACAATGCCTGTATAAAATAAAATATTGGAAAATTTTTCGTCGCAACGCAGCTAAATAATCATATTTAGCTGTAATCAGTGGGAAATGGTAAATTCAACTAAAAAGTTTACTCAACTATTTCAGTTAATTTTGCTAAAAACTTACAATGTTAGAATATCTATGGATATATCTATTTACAGTAAAACAGAATGGAAGCGACTAGCATCCTACGCCTTTTCACAACCTTAACAAGGTTGTCTGTCCTTGATGTATATATAGATCTTTTGTTCACATAGTGACGTGAAGGTCTCTCTAGAATGCATGCGTTTTCTGTACCTGTGAAGTTATCACGTCGGTACAACATAACAAATGACAAAGAAGTCCTGAATCATAAAGACTAAAGGACGGTGCAAGTTGATCAATAGCCTTGGACGGGAGCGCAGTTTACCATAACACCCTGCTCAATTGTAACACGACACTCCACCTAACTGCGTAGAAGTTATGTTTGTTGTAAAACCACATCGCCACTACCATCTGAACTCGAATCAGACACGTCTCGAATTTATTTTTTTACAATAATTCTAGCTTAAAGTGTCCACCGTTATATTTTTCATATTTTTATGTATAATATACAAAGTGATTGATCATAGGTGTTCAAGGTTTAAAGTCTTTTGTCAGTGAAAACCTTTATATTTTCATACTTATTTTAAAATGACTTGTACTATGTTATTAATTTGAAATATGTTATATTAATTTCCTTTTCGATAGGCCAATAACTTCTGGTTAAGTTAGGATAAGCACCTTCTGTGCTCTGCTAACACGAACCAGTGGATTCTACAAATGCGATTTGGACAAAAAATCTGTCGAGTATGTTTAATTTTATTTGTCTTATTGGAAACTGCCACTTCGTTAACCAATGGTACGGGTTTGAAAGCTTAGTCTTTGTCTATTTTATTGATAGTTCTTAGCAATAATAATCCATTGTCTAGGCGGGTTTGGTTCACGTTTTTACATCGCGTCCCGCTATCGAATGACCTTTGGTTTTACGCACTTACATTGCACCGACGACTGGAACAATGCTCTGTGGAAAGATACGCGGTGAGACCTAACGTAAACAAATAACGCATTAGTTTGCGTTTCAAGCGCGTAATGTTTACGTTACGTTTGCTGGGTAATGTAACGCAATTTTTTTATTTGAAAATTTATGTATACTGCGTAATTGGTCGGTGGTTGATGGAAAAGCTTTAAATGTGTGAAGTCAATTGACTCATGGCACACCATATTCAAAAATCATCAAAAATCAATGGTTTTCCAAATTATTAATAAAGTAATGATAATAATATAAGAAAAAACACTTCTAAAATTTAAATTACTACCTATTGAAATGAATTATTGTTCACAATTTACTATTATCTGTTCCTGTAGTCTTTGTACTGCCTGGAGTTATAGGCCCAGCAAGTTCCAAAAAAAATAAATAAAATGTTACATATTCATAAGTAGACATTTTTAACATCACCATCATCATCATCATCAGCCAACGATGACCGGTCTTGCACTGCCTGTATCATACGAGTTCTCGCGAGCTTGCTTATGCGGTCCGCCTAGTGAGACACCCACCCATATTTAGGTAATTTCTTACATATTTAGATAGTTTTTTTACATTTAGTTTTAAAAATAATTAATATTAGTTCAATAGCTTAATTCACATAGCTCAGCTAGTAAGGCGTTTGAACTAATGTTTATAAAATAAAAAATATATATGCAAAATAATATTTCGTTAGTTAATTTCGCTAAAGGGGTTGAATTATTAAAAAAAACCGGGGCGGAGTAAACACCGGGCGCGCATGAAAGGTTTCATTTTTACATTTACGTAATTACAATCAGGGCAAAGGAAGCTTTGCATGGAAACACTGAGGCCGAATTGGGGGCCCGAGGGGGCCCGAGGGGGGTGCGTTTTCAATAACCGCAAATTGATTAAATTAAATTAACTCAGACATTCTTTTATTATTGAAAATCGAGATCATTCCGAATGAAATACGGGGAGGCGAATGAAAAAATATAGATAATTTATATCTGAATCCATTCAACTTTATTACATCAAAAAGGCATATCGGTGATATTTTTAAAAGGCATTCCGCAGGTCGTACCTAATGATGTATTATTACGTACCGTATTTTGATACAGCTACTCTGTATAGGATGAGGAGGTCCTTGGAAGAACCAAGCTCGCAGAATGCACTTGAAAGAATTGTTCGTCAGAAATGGCAGTAGGCGGGGCACATCTCTCGTGCAACGGCCGTCAGTGGCAACCACGAGTCACCCTCGAGTGACGCTCTCATTAGGCAGACCGACGACATAATCAAGTAGCAGTCGCTGGACCTGGGCAACGCAAGATCAGTAATCATGGCGATTTTTGAATCTATAACTTGGAGTGAGCGTCTACTGGCTGACTTGGTGACTGTAATGGGTTAATGATCTCGTGATAAAGAAACATGAAAGCCATGCCAAACAATGCAATATCGCAGATGCAAAATATAAAAACACTGAAACATCGGAAACGGGCCTAAATAAAAGTATTCAATTCCTTGTTCAAGTTCATATTTAGCTATATGTTAGAAACGTAGACTTTGAACAAGGCCAATGATGCTCTCGAGATGTGGTGCTGGAGGGAGATGCTGTCGGTTCCGTGGACCGCAATCACAATATTTTTAAGCTTTCTACCACTTTATTTCGACGAGCTCCCAATCTAAGCTTTTGTATAAGAGGTTTCTTATTATTAACCATGGTTGCGGTAGTAACCCATTTCTTGTTAGATACCACGGATTCCACAAGATAGTCTTTATCAAAGGTTATTAATTAAGTCATTCAATTTTTTTATGGATAGGATGCAAACTGTTGCTTTAAACCCTTTAAAGGCGTTTGCAACGCTTAGTTTTAACTTCGTTTAAGTAATTTAATTTGAAGGCTCCCTCCAGAGTTTCGGCTCAGAGCAACACATTAGATGAAAATTACCGAAGTGTCACTTGGAAGAGGTCTCCATGGAGTAACAGGCCTGTCACTCAACACGTTTAGCATTTCAACTTACGGGTGTCCGAGAAATTTAACCTTGACTTTGTCAGTTGTTCACCTGATAAAAATAGCTATTATTTCAGGAAAAGTTTGCGTTTGGAGACATAGAAGTTGACTGTTTTTTTGAATCAATACTGCACTGACAATAACACTTTCAGATTACCCTAGCACGAGACAGCAGAGCACAGAGGACGCTCAGCTTTGAACCACTTTTAAGCCTGCGAAGCTCGGGGACTTCCGGGTGAGCCACGGCTCAGGCCACTACATACTACTATTTTAACTGATTGAGAGTTGTTGAACTATGTAACTACGATTAAGGGACCCTTTGACAAGAGGTCGACTGACTTCAGCTGTCACTTTTCGATGGATTTATCATTTTGACACAAGGAAGCTCGAAAGAGAAGAAACTCGATATTGGCGGTGGCTATAGTCTGGATAAAAACTAACTCTATAGAGTGAAAATTTTTGTGCGTCTTTGTGAGTCAATTTAAAGCGCGAGGTAATCGACTACCAATGCCATCTATCGGTATAATATATTACATGAAAGTAAAAATGTGTCATAAAGTGATCATATCTAAAATCTCAGTTGACCTCACAGAGAAGCATATGAATAACAGAATCAGTACGCATGTTCGTGTGTTATTCCGATGAAATGGTAAGGAGAGATTTATTCAGGCATTACCGGAGCGTGCGGAAGATAAATCATGGAAGCATTAGGTTTGCGTCGCAACGATAAATGCCTGGCCAGTGCGCTGTGTCCGAGTTATTTATTGACTATGCACAACTCCTGGCTGCGCTTACTATTTTTACTACATATTACCAAAAATAATGGTAGCTTTCATTTTTCAATCTCTTTACTTACCTCATTAAGAACGAAAGTATCATATAATCTGATAACTACAACAGGAACGAGTTAATTTTCGGTCGGACAATTTCGAGAAAATGCCAGCCGATCCTCTTGTCTACAGCCAAGCCCTAAACCCGCACACGCAAACCAAAGCGTCGCGCTATTTAGTGCACCCTGTACCTCTTCGACCGCGCCTGAATGAACTTGGTCAAATACCTCGAAGTCATCTTTGATTCGAAACTTAGTTTCCGCAAACATATTTACCTGGTTAGGAATAAAGCCAGTTAAGACTTAGAAATGTTTTAAACCATACTTTGCCCTTCTAGCAAACGCGCCCCACGATATAAAATACCCACCTTTATAAAACTAAAATAAAACTTGCGTAAGCCCTGACTTCCTCTATGCAAACGTAGTATTTGCCTATGCCCCGCCGTCCACACTCAAATCACTCCAAACCCTGCAGAGCAGCTGTAGAGGCGACCTGAAGACGTCCTCGTAGCTACAATGACAGAGTTCCTTCCATCGCAACCACTCGACTTCCGACATAACAAACCACACTTACGACCACACGAACTAGAATGTGAAGGTACGCACCTCATCGTAAGATCTATAATCTGGGGCAGCCTGCCACTCCCTAAATCTCGAATAGCGAGGGCTATCCGAGGGAGGATCCGGATCCTGCCTCAGCTTGCTTGCAGAGTGGTCCACGCTGTCGTCCCAAGCCGCATTTACTGCATATAAACATATTACAGGTACACGTATACAACGTGAACGTCATCGTACTACCAGTAAGCGAGTATACGGTAACATTTGTTTACAAGATTACGGTCTCTCGATCCCTGAACTTATCACCCATGAAGCTGTTAAAGCCTCTGGGCTAGTGAAATTTACATCAACAGAGTCTAGAGACCTAAGATAATAACGAAGAACCTACTGAACCTAATGAAATATTAATAACAATCACTATGTGGTCTATATTAGTGGCTTGTTATATATAACAATATATAGCAAGCCAAAAAACTTTTTTTAATTTTTAATATTTTGACATCCAAGCCTCAAAAGGTATGTCAACATTGTTCTAGACCCTTAAATCTGTAGGGATATCCAATAATTAGCTCTGGCTATCTTCGATCTGATTAAAGAATTTGGCTTAAGTCTCTAGCATAGCCCTTCACCAAAATCATCATTATTACCGATCTTGCGATGCCAACTTACGGTGACTTCCTGCGACTTTATATGTCTTTAGTCCACTTAGTGGGGGTGCTAGTATGAGACTAATTCAATAATTACAAATAAAACAACTTACCGGTAACAAGAACATTGCTTTTTATCTCCGATACACCTTTAAAACTGGCTTCTCTATGAATTTCAAATTGCAAATCCAATATTATCTTTTCTACTAAATTTTGCACTGACTTTAAATTCCTGCAATAATTTCTATAATCATATTCTAAATGAGACACTGCAGGTTTTGGCAGTGTCAGGTCTGCGTCAGTGAGGCACTTAGCCGATACAGTGCATTGACGAAATGACTCTGAATTCAGCATTGTATATCTAACACTATCTGGTTTAAGTTTGAATTGTAAAAATCCTGATGATATCTGAGTATTTTGCTTAATCATGTTGTGATTGATTAGAAACTTTTTACCCGAATGTGTGTTCTCAACTACACATTTCTTAAACCTCTCAATCACATCGACTTCTGTGTAAGTTTTAATTGAATATGTCACTATATCTATATGCTCTGGTTGTTGTACTTTATCACCGATTATATTAAATATTATCTTTACTCCATTTTCAATATTTATAATTGCATTTAATGCTTTCGGTATAAGCGCAGTTGGTAGTGCAATATTGTATACTTCATGCGATAGACTTCTGAACACAACATTGTCTATTGGAACTATTTCAATACAAATACCATCTATTTCATTATTACTCGCATCATTGTCAGGTTCATTATCATCTTTTATAATTGACGGTATATGTTCCATTGTAGCTAATATCACTGTTAATTCTTTATATTTATCATGAAGTAAATCCTCGTGAACAAAGACAATATATGGATGTATAAGATTCTTTTTGCCATCGCTATCTATTGGCAAAGCTCTTAGAACCAACTTTTTTGGTGCATTCAAGTATGGTTTCAATAGAGCATTATTAATAATTCCTATGTTATTGAATTTCGTGTCGGTTTCTTTTGGTAAGTTTATTGGATACGGATTGCTTCGGTGTGTATTAAAGGCGTCCATCTTCACCACTACTCTACTGTGATTTACGATAATGCCAGTTTGTTTTGGTGTAAAAATGATGGGCATAGAGGTTGATATCCACACAATAGCCTTCTGGTTTGCCGCCACAAGTCTTAGTTGATCTAGTATTTTAAGTTGTAAAGCTTCTGCATTGTCTTCCTGAAAAAACCAAAAACTAAATACATTCTTATGCAAGTGTTTATTCACAGTAATTACTACAATTAAAAAGAAGGCCAGAATGGTATGATTCTCCTGAATCCAGACCCATGAAAGGGTTTATATACACTGAACCGCAAAGAAAAAGGGTCTGTTATGAAATCGTCGATATCTTCATA
>DWIC01000132.1:0-15304 GCA_018248135.1 Battus belus
TTGTGAAACCATCTCTTATTGTGTATAGGCTGTACAGAAATATATTATTTGACAGCAAATGAGCTTTAATGGGGTACATTTATACCCCATTAAAGCTGTCACATATATAACTAGTCACATTTGTTTGTATATAGTATTATCTTATCTTACTGCTACCCTTTTCATAGCTTTCAAACCGCTGCCTATTGACCTCTGTAATTCTATTCAGTGATGTATCCCTATCCCCGGGACCTTTTGTCCGGGATATATTTGTATGTATTTCAAAATACTATCATTTCAAAAGATCATTAGTAAAGTAAATGTTTGATATGTACAATTAAGACTGAGCTTTGATCTGAGCAATTTAAAAATATACATTGAATTATCATATCATATGGATTAGTTCCCGTTTCAATATCTCAGCGAAATATTTAAAGAGAACTGAACTGAGAACTGTACGAGTACTGTGTAATATCTAGTGCTTAAAGTGATGATTGGAGCATCCTCGGTACTGCAAGGGAATATGTATATATGTGGTAATAAATGTAACTTTTTGATGGAATATCACTGTTGCCCCAACAAGCATTATTTATTGATTCTACCGCCTTGAGGACGCAGAGTGCAGTTTCTTGAGTTCTGCTACTTAAATCTCATTTTAGATAGCAAGGCTCGAGGGCTACTTGGGAAACCTCTAAGTTTTAATACAAAAATTTAGAATTCGATCGAAGTACCGAACCAGTGTGACGGGAGTTTCCCGCGGCACCGGCACCATTGATTGAGGCACTCGGACTTAGCGTGCGTTTGGTTGTTACAGAGGCATCAGTACAGAGCGCGGAGAGCAGGCGGACTGTCGCGTCGGGAGCGTGCGCCTGCCGACGAGCGTGCATGACGCTGCACACGCCGAGCAACACTGCCCGCAGGTGCAGACCGACAGTCCCACTCCAGTCCATACAACATACAACAGTGCCCCTAACAGTTCAGCGACGATTCCAATAATAGTTTCTACAGCGGCTGCGCATAATGTGGTAGTGGGAAACGCTGTGCTGTTGGCATGCATTTTCTAATTAGTTAGTTAGCAGAGGAAATCCGGTGAATGAAAAAGTGTCACATCACCTCTATAGAAACTGTAGCTGCCCTACTGGGGTCGAGCTCGTATTGGTACTCCAGGTTTCAAGAGGTTCTAACTTCCAACGCGAAACGGAACGTTCATTGTATACTGCTGATATAACAATAGTCAATGCTGCAATACTGGAAAATAACGGCGGCCGGTATCTGTCAATGCTTAATGCGGTGTATCAAATCCTTTGATAATACACGATAACTCTAGAAACTGTCTTACATGTAGTATTGCCCATGATAGGACCGATACAATACGACCTTACATATGTATCGTTTTTATTATGACCTTGTGTAAACATTTTTTGGACATGATGATAGTAAGTGACCTTGGCGTGCGTTGTGTTACAGAGCATCCAAGTTCAGCAGCAGCAGGCACCGGAAGCTGCTGCCGCTGCGGCAGACGTGACTGACGCGCGCGCGGGACCTCGCCCCGCCCGCGTACCGCACGCTCGCTCTCTAGTGCAGGTCAGTACCTCCGCTGATAACAACCCTTTGGCCTAAAACAAAAGCACTCCTATAAAACACGCGCACTTAAGCTATTTTTATAATTACTTTTATCTTCAACAATACAATGCGTTACCTCCATATCGCGGTATGGGCAAGACAAATAAAGCACGAGTGGCATTGCAGAGTTCGTTGACGGCGGACCAACGGGACGGAGCGGACCGGGACCGGGACCGTACTGAATATGTCGAGATAAACATCAATAGTAGAACGACGCGTCTAGTTAATTGGTTAAAAAGTTAAAACACTAATTTGAAATAAATGTAAAGAGAAATGAAAAAGTACAGTTATTTAGGATTTTAATTTTTCTCCTGAAAATCACTCCAATTTAGAACACAGATAGTCATCATCATCTTATCAGCTGATAGACGTCACACTGTACACCTCCAAAATTTCAAAAAAATGTTATGTTGTTGTTTCAGTTTGTACCATCGGCGTACCATCCCCCGGATATAATTAATTAGGTTAAATAGTTTAGTGCAAGCGTATACATCACTGCGATCATGGGGTCGGTCAACGTGAACCGGAACGTGGCGGACGCGTTCTACCGCTACAAGATGCCGCGCATCTGCGCCAAGGTCGAGGGCAAGGGCAACGGCATCAAGACCGTCATCGTCAACATGCCCGAGGTGGCCAAGGCGCTCGGCAGGCCCGCCACCTGTGAGTATACTTTGCTTTAATCCCAACATCAACACTTTCAACTTGTCTTCGTAATTCGTGTCAATCGTGTCAACAAAAAAACGCCCACGACGAAGCCTATACTCCTCCCACCAAAGATCGTTTATTATTTACCTCTCAGCACCGACGGTCGAAACAACGATGTACCCTTCCCACGAGCAATTCTTTGAGCTACTTCGGTAACGGTGGTTTTTCTATGGACATCCTCCTTTTTTATTCTTTTTTAAACGAAACTCAGTAGTGTGTCCATGTCATGTATTATGTGATACCTTGTTAGCTTTTGTATTAACTATAAACAACATATCTCCAAATCTGTTACTGGTACATTTTTGCTGCAAAGAAAAAAGTTTATTGGAGTCTTTTGTATGATTGATGGCATTATTTGTCTCAAGAAGGGATTCTGTGCTCGCAACACAAGGCGGGAATTGTAAAACAGTTATGTACTATAGAACATTTTCTCTAGTCCAAAATATATGTTGCCGATTTTGTTTCTCAAAACACGAAATGAACCCATTTTTTTTTTACCAATTCAACAATCACTACAGTGGTTTCAATGATCTTCGCATTCCTGTTATAGACCCAACAAAATACTTCGGGTGCGAGCTGGGCGCTCAGACGCAGTTTGACTTCAAGAACGAGCGCTTCATTGTGAACGGCAGCCACGACTCTGCCAAGCTGCAGGACCTGCTGGACGGGTGAGTGTCATATTGCGCCTTCACGCATTACAAGACAACTCTGCTTCTTCATCAATCTTTTTGCATATCAGCCAAAAGATCTCAACAAATGGTAAAATATGTAAAACAGTAGAGAAACATTTAACAGATAGTATATGTGGATTTGTCTTCATACAGAGTAGGATAATGAAGATTAAATATAAATTATATTTATTAATTAAAAAAGATTATCTTTAAAAAACATTGGTCTAACCAATTCATTTGTTATGAATGTTATAATGAAACACTAAAGTCCAAAAACTGCTTATTCATTGATATAATGAAGAAAATAACAGGGTCGGCTAGTGTCTAATTAAACAGAACTTTGTTTAACAAGCAAACGGAGGGGAGGGGGGGTAAGCACTTGCTCAAATGATTGCTGCTTGGTAAGCATTTGGTGATTAGGAGTCCATCACTATGGCATCGCGGCATCATTTTATAAAGAAAGTATTTGCTTGCACAGGTTCATTCGCAAGTTCGTGCTGTGCCCGGAGTGCGACAACCCGGAGACTGAGCTGATCGTGTCCACCAAGAAGAACAGCATCTCGCAGGGCTGCAAGGCGTGCGGCTACCACGGCGCGCTCGACTTCAACCATAAGCTTAACACATTCATATTGAAGAACCCGCCGGCTGCGGACCCCAGCGTGCAGGTGAAGACAAATATCCACAGCCTGATTTATCCATAAATAACGATGATGTGGCTTCCGCCAAGCTTAGTCTCCAAAAGTCTTCATATTTTTGGTGCTGTGTAAATGTCTAGACCTAGCGCTAAATTATAAAATATCAGTATACATTAGATTACAAGACCTGACAGTTGATTGGTGATCATTTGTTAGAACCGTGGTGTTCGCAGGGCTCCTCGCTGACGGAGAGCAACCGCGGCAAGCGCTCCAAACGATCGGGCCCGCCCGCCAACGGCAACCACGACGGCCAAGAGAACCACGACGGCAAGAACGTAAGCACCGACAAGCACTACGACAACACTCTCTCATAACTCTGTCATATGGCCTGGGGCTGAATAGATAAAAATATTTTATTATTTCAATCCTCAAAAATACACACAATTACAAAACATAAATTAAAAATAAATTAAAACTGGACAAAAAATACTCAAAAAGAAGATGTCTAAAATATCATTTTAATAATTTAAGATAGTTCATTAATACGTTCACGCAGGCGTGTACCACCGGTGGCTCGCGCTTGACTGCGCCTCATCGGGCGTCGTGTACTGCCGGTGTTTCGCATTCGATTGTGCTATTACACACTGATAATTTAACGTATTTTAAACAAATTATGCTCAATAACTTATAATATTATAAATGTAACTTAAAATCGATAAAATTAACAAAATAATTCAAAATTATTTTATCTGTATGTTTTGGATTTATTATTTTTTGTGTAATTTGTTAAAATATTTCAAGCATTCCATAATATTGGTGGTTACGATAACAAAATGTTCGTCTGTAGAAGAAGAAAGTATTCGTAATCCTGATGCGTTTCTCCTGCCTCTATTTACACATTGATCAGACAAAACACTTATTTCCATATCCATGTTAGTGGCAAAATTAAAATTATTAACACGTTTTTGTTATATTTACTGGCATATATCTGTGATCAGGATATAAAAACAACAGAGTTAGACAATTTGCAAAGTAAGCACTTAATGTCCTACTGAAGAAACAAGAAGTGCGTGGAAGCCTGAACAAGCAAATTTAGCGCGCCGCAGATGAAGCGCGACATATGTTTGTGTGCCGCCGGGTGGTGAATCAAATGAAAATCCGCGCCGGCGGGAACGTGTTAAAAATAAATGTATTAAAATATCCTATTATAGAGCGAAGTATTTTTAAGTCCTAATACAGCTTGGAATTGATTTTTGTTCTATTGTGATAAGGATGTTGTAAAAGTAACCGCAAAAAACGCATCTCCTTGTTGTGGGCTCTGGGCTGGTGGGCCAGGACGCGTTTCTAAGCTTAAAGTATTGTGTAAGTTGAAGGATACCCTATAGGAGCTCATCGCATTCTCCAGTCTATGAAATTACTTTTTCTGGCATTTATATCATAACACCCACAAGTGGTCTGCAGTAAATACTCCTATGTAAGAAAATTATATACATAGAATATTCTATAATACATAGGACATTAAACATATTTTTTTTGGCAATTCATGCAACCGAGTGTCCCTACATTGATTGTTCTTCCGTGCCAACATTTTTAGATCAGTGTTTTAAAAGCACACCAGCCTTCCTATTTGGGACACAGTGACAGATCATTTGTGTTTATAAAATATGAAGATTATGGTTTGTGTATTATTTGATGGTATGTTTCTATCAAGGGTATCGCCAATTTTTTGACAAGACGAAAGGAAAATTTTTAACCAGATTCAAAAACTAGTGTTAGTTCATACACCAGTTCTAGATTAGCTACACACTCAAAAGCATGTGCCTCTCCTTGTATATGTAAAGGAGTATAAAATGTTAAAATACTAGCGTTTATATTATTGTGTTGTTGATATTTGATTCGGTCGTGTTTCAGGAGGGGGAGACGCCTATCACACCCACCACCCCGAATCCCAAGAGCAGCAAGAAGGATAAGGATAAGGCGAAGGTGGATGATGACGACGACGGCACCTGGACCGTTGACGTCAGCGAGGAGGCGGTACGCGCCAGGATGCAAGGTATATCAATAGAATAGGAACAGGATGAAATTTAACTGTTAACAAATTTTTGTTGTTCTAACGTAACTTGAACAAACTCTAGTTTTACTTGGCGAGCGTAAGTCATACACAAGAACAAAATCAATTTGTTTCATTTTATAATTTTTTTTACAGGTTATCATATTTTTATTAATATTATCAAAAAGTAATTATACTGCATACAATATTTACTTTTTTCAAAAGTTAATAATATTAACTTAAATGTTAATATGATCTTATCACTAAAATCACTGAGTCAATGATAATTAAACGAAAAAAACTTGTGAATGCAAATGGTTAAAAAAGGTTCAATTTACAATATTTGGAGACATAAAGCGCTCGTTAGTTATTGTTAACGTGAGGCATACGTTGCAGATCTGACGGAGGGCGCCAAGAGCATGACGCTGTCGGAGGACACTGAGAAGAACGAAAAGCAGCGCATGGACCTGTTCTACGCGTTCGTGAAGCAGCGCGCCGACTCCGCCGCAGCGGAGGGCAGCAAGGCTGTCAGCGAGATCGTGCACGAGGCTGAGCGGTGACCATCTTTCTACCATCTTTGTACCATACATGCGCATTTCACATTAGCATCTCTTGCACACTTGTTACTCACTTAGTTTTAGGTGGAGGACGTTTAAAAAGTGATGTTCAGTTTGGCCCATAAGGTTTCTTCATACTTAAGACAAACCCTGATCCCATGGCACTGAACATTTCACTGAATTCTGATTATTGTCTGTTACGAGTTACTGTATACGAGTTTACTTTAATAATCGGATGACAGTTGCCCAGCATTTAAATGCCCACAAATGATGTGCCGGCATGTTTTTCACGAATTTGCAGCCTAAATTTGAAGAGTGTGCATGTTTAGATGTCACATGCATGAAAGTTAATTATAGAGGTATATACCGGTAGAACGGTGAATCAGGAACATTACCTGCAAGTTTTGCGCAATTCGCTCGAAGCAATCCGTCAGAAATTGTGAAAAAACAAAAATTGGCTTTTGCACCACGATAACGCTCCTGCTCACACATCGCTGCTTGTACGCGACTTCTGGGCAAAAAACATCACACTAATGACACCGCAGCCACCGTATTCTCCAGATCTGGCCCCTTGTGACTTATTCTTGTTCCCGAAACTGAAGAGACCCACGAAAGGACGACGCTACGCCGCGATTGACGGCTTCTTGATTTTTTGAAGCGCTTCGAAGATTGTTAATTAAAAACGTTGACACAAGTGTATAATATCCCACGGGGATTACTTTGAAGAGCACAAAATATATATTCAGGAATAAATAAATTAATTTTGAAAATACATAAAATTTGCGAGACTTTTTGTACACTCCATATTACAAATATTATTTTTGAGCTTAATGGATTATTTTCAATTATTTTAAATTTACCGGTGGCTTTTTATATTGTAGCGTTTGTGTTTGTATTGTGTCGTCAGGCTGGAGGTGCGTGAAAAGGCGCCGCTGGTGGTGTTCGAGGTGCTGGTGCGGCCGGCCACGCTGTCTGCCGACGTCAAGAAGCAGCGCCACCTGCTGCTGCGGCTGACGCGCGGCGAGCCCCGCGCCCAGCGCGCCGTGCTCAACGCGCTTACCGCACTCTGCGCTCACCATCCTACTCTGCTGCCCAAGGTCTGGCTAACGTGGCTTAACAATACTCACTATTGGCGTCGTTTGTTTGATGTCATTTAGATGTATATATAGAGTACCTGATACTAGATATAATAATAGGCAAATTACACTCAGGCCTGAATTGTTTATTTTTGTGCGAGTTATTTGAAAATGCAAATATAATTTAATAGAAGTAAAATATTATCGGGCAGAGATGTACTAGTGTCTAGTGCGACAACAGTTTTTAACAAAGAACTAGTTACATGTTAGTTAGTTGAAAAACTGTAGCTTTGAATGAGTGCTAAATAATAATGAGTGAAAAGCTATTTTAAATTAGTTTATCCTAGTTTGCGAATTATCAGGCAATAACTATATATATGGTAATGTTTTGATTTTTTGATGTGTCGCATGTCCACCGTTTATAAATACACAATACACAGGTATCGTCTACGTAAGTTATTGTATAAACATAATGTTTAATAAATCATTTACAGGTGCCGGCGATATTGAAGCTGTTGTACGACACGGATATAATAGAGGAACGCGCTGTGCTCGATTGGGCAGCTAAGCCGTCGCGCAAGTACGCGCCCAAGGAGCTGGTGGCGGACGTGCGTCGTCGCGCACAGCCGTTCATCGACTGGCTGGCGGAGGCCGAGGAGGATAGCGACGACGGACACCAGCCCGACGACTTGGACGTGGAGTACGACGACCGAGCGCCTCTGCGACAGGCGCCCGCAGCCGCCGCCCCTCCACCGGCACCCAAGCCGCAAGCCGAGGACGATGGAGAAGACGACGTTGATATTGATGCCATCTAAGTGTACTGTTGACATCGGTGCGTGGCGTGGTCGCGCGCCACCCGCCCTGTCGACACACTGTCACCTAGCGCGTACGTAGTAGCGCGAACACAAATAACTTCGACATCCAAATATCTAAGCAGCCTCTCAATTTGGGCGCTTTTAAAACTCGATGTGTATTCATTCGGTTCGCTAACTACATTCCTCGCCCTCGAGTGGCCCGGTCTCGCTTTGGAATATAGACCTCACACTCTTTAGATGAAGCAATTATAAAAACCGTTTCAAACATTTGTAAATGATCGCGGTTTGCGAAACTATTTGTATTGTATAATTAGATGTATAATATAATAACCGTCGATGTGTAAGGCCGCGCGCCTCTGTAGCGGTGTCGCGCGTAGACAACGTGTTGTAACTCCGGCAGCGAACGTTTCCATTACAAGTCGGAATATTACAATTGTATTTGTGCAATAAAATATCCCCTGGCTCGTGCAACGCAACGCACTAGGTGTATCGGACCCTGTAGGTTAGTCTGCGTCCCCTTACGGTAACTTAAGCGCTTCAAATTACCCTCTGTAGCACTTTTCTATCTCGGATGAATAAGATAATTGTTCCTATATATAGAGTTTTGAATATTTTGAAGTTTTTCAACGTTGTTTGTATTGTTTTTGAGATGAATTTATCTCTCGAGTAATATCATGGTATGCGCGCTTGATCTCCGCACGGCGCCATTTTGGAGCCACGTGGGAAACTGGTGAGACGACACTATCGTCTCGATGTATCCATGAAGTGACGCCTATTTTGTAAAACGTAGCGACACGGCTCCGGCTCCATCTTGGTGATGTAACAATTACGCGTGAGCTATACGGTATTTCTGATTTAATGCTCTAATCGATGGATGTTTATATGAAATATTTAAATGATTTTAGTGTTAAATAATAGTAAATTGTGGGTGTGGGTGCCTGCGATGTGAAGTAATGGAGGGGGAAGGAGGAACAACTTGGTCTATATGAACTTAATATATTGTCTTCTAAGGGAGCGTACCTGTGTGCGAAAGAGTAGGTTGATCCCGCGTGCAGCCGCACCGCTCTCACGTGTACATGTTTAGGTTAGTACGCGTGCGTGCCTGCGTCTCCCCTCTATTATTAAATATTATAAATAGAATATTTTGAAATTGCCACCTGACAATTTTATTAGATTTGTTTTGTATTCAATACATTTGGATTCTGAATGTGCGTTTTATTACCTTTCCCTATATCCCTTTATAGATACCAAGTTGTCATGTGTTGCATTAAATATTAACGAAACCATTTGTTTTTAACACATGAAGATACAATTTTGTATGTAAATACAAGTCAGTCAAGCTGTTAATGATTTGATATTTTAAAACTTGGTTAACAGGAGTAGGCGCATTTGATGAAAGCCCTGTCTGTTAGTCTAAGACGTGCGAATATGCAAAATACCATTGTCCTATTAGAATGCAACTATGTATCGCATATATATATATATTCATTTAACAATTTTGATGAAATAATATATATTTATTACATATTTGATCAATAAAAATTGTTAAAAATGTAGTGTGAATTTAACTTAGAAAGCGACATTACTTTTCGGTCCCCTTTAAAGACGATGTACAATGTTCTTACTAATTATTAATAACAATGGTCTCCAATTTGAGGTAAATATTCATGTAACGCACAATAATAGGTTTTATTTTAATAAAATAAACATTATTTTAATACATTTATTGTTAATAACAATAAGGTGGGCGTAATAAGTAACATTATTACTTAAATGCATAATTTTTGCATAAAATTTGTCGTGAATTTATTTTTAAATAAAATCCCTTCGGTTTCGCACGCACGTAAATAACCATAGACAATCGCATTGAAATAAAATATTTGACATTACGTTTGGGAGTAGACATGTTATTTTTTAAAATTATGCATTTGAGGATTAATATAACTCATTGACTTAATATTTGTACCCTAATAGAGAACTTAAGTACTTGGTACCCCTGAAAAAGGTCAACTTTACTAACTAAATGCACACATTACAAATTTTAAGATATTTGTTCGAAAGATTTTTAAACATAGAATTCGATATATCATTGTTTGAAATACGACTTTAACTCATATAGAATAAGGTTTATTTGAATACACTTTACATAAAAAAAGTATAACAACCGATTTTACAAAGAATTTGATTTCCATGGTAACGGCTCTCGAAGATGCTGTCGGCTCAGTAACGCGAGCGCCTGCTCTTGTTGCGCGCGTGGTTGGCCAAACAAAGTCCAAACACCACAGCCACCAGCTGCAAAAGAAGTTAAAGATTTTTTTTATACCATATATAGTGTATACTATTTATGGCAACACTCTTTGGGGGCCTCTCGTACCTCCCCTATCGTACATGGACGATGACATATAATATCTTTTACTCGTTCCTCTGGTGTCCGTCAGAATATTCTGCATTAGTTTTAAAACATCGGCTCACTTCCATCGCTAGTTTTTTTTTTGGCCTTCATTTTTAGAGGACCCTCATGTATTTCCCCTGCCATATTGAAGGCAGAGACTTTTATAGTCTGGGAAAATAATTTTTTCATTTCATATTTATTTGTACTTTCATACGTCTCATGATCTTTCATTCTTCATCTTTCATTCGTCAGTTCTGTTCTATATTATAGTTCAGTGATGTGTGCACCAAAATTTCTGCCACGTGTCTTCATTTTATATCTGGCTTACCATTAATTCTTCTTTAGCAATTTAGTCTAAGAATAAAATGCATCTATATTTTTCAAACGTTGTCGAAGCACGGTCGAGACATCGTCTCTGACCCTTATTCATTATTGGAAGAAAAATAAAAGTACTCTCAGTATCTAGTCGTAAAACCTTTTATTGCCCGCTCTCGGCTTAAGAAGCAATCGGACGGGCCCCTCGCTTTTTAATGCCTGGTCTCTAGTAAAACACTTACATCCCTTATGAAAGAATATAAAACATTTGTTCGCTTTCTTCTATGAGATTTTCAATGCTGTTAACTTGTACTATTTAAAACTTGTCTTTTACATTCTTATGTAATAAGAAATTTAATATTAAAAACGGAAATTAACTGTCAGATTTAATTTTAAAAATGTTTGTTATTTTAAATATATAAATAACATAAATTCAGTACTACTAAATGATAAGTGTACCTATTTTAAAAGGAGTGATATAATTTGTTAGGGTAGAATATGTACAATAATCCAATCTGTGAGACTGATGATTTTTTTTTAAATATCATCCCTTCGATAGATGAAGTGACAACAGCGAAAAGAAATACTTTTAAACCAGAGCCTTTAGAACAAATGAAGTATTGTCTCAGAAGACTTCTGAATGATCTATCTAGTAGATCCAATTCTATAACACGAAAAAGATTTATGTTGAAATAATACAAAAAATTAATTCATAAATTAACATCTTGTAACAAAGAAGCAGAGGATCTAGAAATCTTTGTCGTTTATGGTATAGGGTGGAATCTCGCAATCAAGTTTTATCTTTACAAAAAGGTATCAAAAATTTTTGAAAGTTAACCAATTGACTTCATCAATCACTAGTAATTAAAAAACATCGGAAAATTTGGAAGAGAAAGCCTAATGGAAATTTGAACTTTCTCGAAGTATCCCTTGATAAGAGACGACTAACTACCGACTTTTAGAGTTTATATTCAAAATCTAGATAGAAATTTCGGCAATTGAAATTGTATTAAAAAAAATATTAGGGGTTTGTTCAGTATTTTGATTGTTACATTCATTTTGTAAATATAACCACGAAGCTACCTGTATCATGTGCGACTTTTTATTAAGTTTTAGTATTATATTTTATCGATAAGCGTTATCGAAACTTGTTTTAATCGTGTTATTGTAGATAAACATAATGCATTGTAACGTACCTGTTCATTAAATAAAATGTACTAATTTTGTGCAGAAAATTTGTTGACCACATTAATTTTCTTCTTTGATCTCATCTCATTAATCTTTTTCTATACAAAATATATCTATTTTCAAATTGTCGACTAAATAATTATAAGTATTTTTAACTTTCAATGTGATCATTTATTTTACTAAGCTTGTATTGTTTTAGATCTAGCATGATGACAATAAAGTGGGCGTGGCTGTTGGCCACGTTTGCGATTGCGTGTGCATCCAGCGAACACGGACCGCGGGGTTCGTCTTTGCGTGGAGCTCTTGAGGCTCTTCAACGACGACAGAGAGGACGAGAACGTGAACCAATTATGTCGGCCCCTGACTACGAGGACATTTACGAGTTTTTGCCGCCTCATGCTTATCCAGGTATGCTCGATAGTAATCGACTCGTAAATAATCGTAACAACTTATTAAAGTTAACATCATGACTATTTTAATAAAATTTGGTTTTAATTACAGAGAACGATTACACTGTTGATGTAGACGACGTCGAAGATGAATCTACTCCAAAGTACATTGTGAAGCTTTTAGCTGAAGATTTGCGTCCAGAAAGGGCATATGAATACAAAGTAATCAAAAAGAACAATTATCATGTCGACTCTCCCGATTATGCAACGAAAAAAGAATCCGCCTTTCGTGAAAGATCCCAACAATCCGACAATGATATGCTACGTAACATATTTATGAACACTAACGAACCCGAGGACAAAAATACTTTACAAGCGCGTGCCGAAAATGATGCTGAATACGCTTTACTTTTAGGACAATTATGGTCGAAATATAAACACAATGATAACAAAATACCTTCTGATAACGATGCGCCTCAAGGTGTGGTCAAATTGTATAAAGAAAAAATTGTCAAAAAACGGTACCCGGATAGCTGGGGACCGATAGCGTTTAAAAAGAAACGTAGTTCTAATTTGGACGATGAGCGATCCTTGTTGAATTATGACCAGAACAGGAACCGTGTTGACAATAACAACAATTATAATGCTTACGAGGTGTCTGATAATGACAAAGACGATGTACGTGAGGAATATGCCATTGCTTTTCAACCAATAGATGATGAAAGCCTATCAGACATTTTAGATGAAGATCAATATCCATATGATGCGATTGAAAAACGTTTTCCAGTAACCAAGCGTAGCAGTGGACCATACATCAGTCCAAAACAAAAGAGATTTACACCCGAACAGAGCAAACGTGAAATATCTAAATCATTCAGAAGTAACACAGGGACCGATCCAAGGGTTTTAATGGATTTATCAAAAATCTTTGGCGAACCTGAAATAATTAAGTCCCCAGTGAAAAGAAGCAGCGACCATGATGAAACCCCACACGACATAAAACCACCAAATCTAACTGTTCTAGGACATAATGACACTGAACATAATCTCACCCTAGTTGAAGAGAACAGCCATGAACACCACAATCATGCTATTCATCATCCTGGATTATCAGGGGAAAAAGTTGAATATAATGCTGATCACGATCATCATCCTGACTCTAGTCATGACCACACTCATAATCATAATCATGACCATGACCATAATCATGAAAACTCTAACAGTCGCTTCAACGGGCGTGATCATGAACATAAACATGATCATCATCACGAACACGGAAAAACTGAAAAGCCGTTAAATATCAAAAAGAAATCCATTGATTGGTCCGATTATTTTGGAATCGACAAACGATTTAAGAAATCAGTTTCATTTGTTAATGATCTTAACCAAGATAGATTACGGAAGCAATATTTTGACACTTTCAACAAGGAAGTAATTTACCCTGTTAATTCTTTTCGTAAACATGTTAATGTAAAAAGAAATCTTATACAACCAAAAGCAAACGAAGAAACTGAGATACAGATAGACCGCGCTCAAGCTTTAGCTATTCGTAACGACAACAAACGAACTGGTGTCTCGGATAATGATTCCAAACTAGATAACATCGACAAAAAGTTAAGAAATATGGAAGGGTTAATTGTTGACGAAGCTTTGCATTTCTCTAACGTTGGCGAAAAACTGGATTCAAAAGAAGAACAAGAGATGAAAGAGAAGTTGCTGTCTCGTTTGGCTGCAGCATACAGTCTGGAGAAAATGAGAAAGGCTCTGAAAGAATTTAAGCAAAGTTTACAAGCTCAAAAAGCTATGAATATGAAATTAGCGATTGACAATGAAGAATTGAAATCGAAAAGGGTTGCAGTAAAGAAGGAGAAAGCTATTCCAACCATAAATGATGTATCTAATTACCTTAAAGATGATGATAAAATGGATGATTTCGAGGATGAACAAGGTGCAGGTCATTATTTAAATGGTAAAATTGAGGAACAACTATCTGAAGGCTACATGGGTGGAAGTGGAAGACACCGTTCACCTATGATAACAAATGGTAACTTAGAGACACAATTACAAAGTTGAATAAATTAACGATTAAATTTTGTAATTAATAATATAAATAATTTTTCAGTGGGTTCAACAGGACCTTGTCCGGTGCTTGCGAAAATCATTCAAAGATGTCGTGGAGTTGATTTACTAGCTGGAGATCGTGGACAGCTCTTCCTTCCACACTGCAGTTTACATCAAATTTGCTATTTATGCGTAAGATTTATAAAACAATTTTATAAACATTTTTAATATATGATACTATTTTAATTCTTCATTAATTTCAGGGCGAAGCACCACCGACAACATGCGATCTAGTTTTTCTATCAGAAGCTGATACAACCTGTGAGGGAGACATGAGCTGCCAACGCGCAGCACGTTCGGCTCTGATGGCACTTCGAGAACTACATGACAACCTTGCCGATGAACTGGATGGAGAGTGTGAAGCCAGTCCATGTCTCGCCGCAACTTTAAAACTTAATATTGGTTGGCAAAGAGCACTTCAACGATAGACGATTCGATAAAACAATCGATAAACGAGATAAAAAATGGCATATTTTGAACAATGCCAGAACAGAAGTGATAATGTTTTAAAAAACTTAATGATTTCTGGCGTGATTACTTGACCTGAGATTATAAACAACAATTTGAGAAAAAAATAGTTTGTAAGTCACCTAAAACTATAAACTAGATCACGACAATTTACTATCATTACCATATTTTTAAAAACATTCGTGTCTATTCAACTATAGACACGAATGGAATCGAATATACATTGATCTCAGTAATTGATCTTTTAGTAATAATTTTCTAATTATTATAATTATGCGAAAACCTACGCTTTCGTTGTTGGGTGTTATAATATATTACGC
>DWIC01000133.1:0-15303 GCA_018248135.1 Battus belus
CAATTAACGTATGGTTGTATGTATAACTAAAAATCAATACAGAAGTAATAAATGCCATAATCATATATTAGCGTATTACGTAGCGAGTAAACGCGTTTTCAAAATCCAACTCTACCTATTAAAATTGAGAGAGATACAGAAACATTCTATACAAGGTCGTTGAAAATGGGTATAAAACTTCAAAGCTTTTTAACTACAAAATGAGCTGTACATTTAGTCTTTCAAAGCTTCTACTCCTATAGCCAATCACTATGTATCTTCTTTATACTGCTATAGGCTCTTCTACAAAGATGGCCACTTTAAAATTAATGAACCTTCGCAATCAGCATCCGAAGATTGGATTGAAAAAAGAAATAAATTTCAAATTACATTCCGAAAGCATTTCCTTTGCCTACAGTTTAATACAAACGGTGTCGTTGTTGTTGACCGCGGGCGCTCCAGGATAGACGATCACCTTTTGTTCTAATTTTATGGAGTGGCTAACGCTGTCTGTCGGTGGGTGCACCAACAGACAGCAACATGGAAACTTATGAAGAATTTTCTAAATTTACGCTACCTCTAATAACATGGACAGAATTTCGGTAGTACTTAGTTAAACGAATTCAGAGATGAAAATGAGATTTTTATAATAAACAAACCCGATAAGACATTAAAATTCACCACAGCACTTAACTGACCGTGCTGGCAATTTATATCTCATAAAGATTATTCTTTTTTTTTACTTTTATTGCGTAACATTCACACCTTTTAAAAAGCCCGGTGGAAGTTTTAATTTATCAGCCGTATAAAAAAGGAAAAACGAATTAAATAAACCCCGAACGAACAACATAAATAGAAACGTTCCTCCACCTGCTACGAAAGTACTAGGGCACTATAAATATTAAAGAGATGGCGAGCCCGTGCCGCATTTGCATGTGATGTTCAATTACGGATCCGGAATGTGAAACGTATTATAACCATCTGCATTGTTATGCTTTCCTGGTTCACCAGCCGTATTGTTTTTGCGCTCTCTTTATTTTTTTTTTTGCTTGTATCATTTTTTGTGCTGTAAATCTTATCTATCTATCTTATATGTCATAGTTGGTATGAAATAATGTAAAGCTGTAAAAAGCTATAATATATATTCAACTTAAAAAAGTTAGATGAAACTGTAAAAGATTCATTTACCCCAACGCCATCTAGGACTGAATAGCGTAAACAACTGGTAAAAATCGATTACACTAGATTAATTCAATTACATCTAACTACCCTCGTCCGAGCCGCATATTAGTGCCCGGGGCATTGTAATTTAAATAAAGAACGAGGCGGCATTCCCGGGCAAGTTTCCTTCGCGCGGGCGACAGGACGCGTCGCATTGTCCGACCGCAGGCCGATGTATTGCCTTTCTAGCTCTCTTTACCATCTGTTTTATTTCATGTCCATTTGTAGTTTTTGTTCGGTCTTTTTTCCACCGGCTCGCTTAGAAAAGCGGACCGCAGGTCGTAACGACCCGGGACGATCGTATTTCACACGTTATTACAAATGCGTAAATGTCAATCTGTATACGAGTATCGTGCTAAAGAACAAGTCCGACTCGTGTACACGTACCCGGGTTTACCATCTCGTAAAACTAACAGAATTGTTTCAACACAATTACATACACGACACTAATTATAAATATTTCTACTTTATATTCACAAGACAGTTCTTCACCTACGATAGTACAAAAAATTTGTGTAAGCAATTCCAATTTGTGCAATTTGTGCTGAAACAAATTGATAATCACTCAGCGAGTACGGGCTCATGACGCTGTACATATTAATTAAATGGCAACACATCCGCTTGTACGTAATCTGTGCGTGATTATTTCAAATCACCGACACATTACATTAGAGGTAATCTCCGGTAATGGCGGCCGTGATCGCCTCTATGGTGCGTGTTGCCAGCTCTCGGCCCGTTCGACTCGAATATGGGAAAACATCGATATTATTACAAGCTTATTGCAATTGTAGACAATGAAGCATAACGGCTTCAGATGACGTAAATAAATAAACATGCTCTACCTTTCTGTCTATATATTTATGAATTTTATCAAGTAAACGAGTAAAGTAAATCAATAAAAAAAAGTTCATTAATCAAAATGTAGAAAATAAACTTTATTAAACTAAAAGGGATTCATTAGTGTTAATACAATTGGGGGAAAAAGTCTATATAACAGTAAGAATACAATCTGTAATTTCAAACATAAATAGTATGATAAAATATTGGTTTCCATTTTAAATTATATAAAGGACTCCGCTGATAATATTACTAGCACTAAATAACAAAACACTAATATGCATCTATAATACGTACGTTCACTGCGGAACCATTAGCATGGAAATAATATTTAAACGTCAACATTGCCTCAAACACACGGGTAAAAGCTATTTGTTTAGTAAATTTCATATAAATCCAAGCGCCGCTATGCAAATAAACTATGTTCGAAGCCAAAAATAACGTGGCGTCACTTGAGGAAATTCATTATCAAACATGACAACACCCGTCATAATAAAATGTCAGGCGACTTACGTAAAGCGCGTGAAAACAAACAATAAAAATCCTTAGCAATAAGTGATAACCAAGGTTCGCCATTAATCACAGAGTATTATCCGATCATTTATTTAAAGGTGTATGTAAACATATTTTTATCGCGTTCGAAATGGGCACAGAGTTGGCGGGAAGGCGGCCATGACAGTTTTCTTGTCAAGCTGACACTTGGGCTATTCTCTGACGATACGCTTTTTAAGTTCGCCCACGCGCGCGCTGGTGAAAGCTTTTAACATTTATAATTACGTAATATAAACTGTTACAACTATTAACCAAAAGTTTCTAAGCCTGGTTTAACATAAATACCATCTCCCTGGCAGTTGGCAATGGGCAGAATGCATCTCTTAGATAGGTCGATTATAAATTTAGTAAAGTCTCTTATAGGCAATTTTTAGATTTAAATTCATAAAGGATTTCATCATCTCAGCTATAGGACAGTCACTTCTGAATATAAAGTCTCTTCCATAAGTTTCGAATACGACCATTTTGAAAGCCTCATCTGGCGTCAGAAGTTCTTGTAGTCTATAAATGTTTTCTTAAGTGGTAATAAAGCTAGGGAATCGATAGCTTGGACGGTATTAAGGGTATTTGTGAAAGAACACAAATAAATCATTTCGTTTCTTGCTTCTTCTCAAGTCAGAGTCCGTGTGGATACCTTCGTAGCTTTGTTTTAAGTGGACGATGTCCAAGAGTAGTCCATTTTGATTCTAGTTTCTTTCAAATTGGGCTCTTCTGGTATTCTCACGACGTACAATAAAGATTAATTTTTAAAGAACATACAATATGGGACCGAAAGGTTCTCGAGTGGCGACCACGAGCCGGTAGACGCGGCGTGGGTAGGCTTTGAGGGCCTCAAAGCGCAACACCCATCGTTGTGTAGTGATCTTTGTGGGAGGCCTATGCCTTGCAGTGACGGCTCTATCAGCTGAGAGGACCATGAAAATAATGATTAAAAATACATATATAGTTAACCCCATAATGCTTACATAGCATTTCTATCATATTAAATACTTGGTCAATGAAATACATGATTGAAGAATTAGTTAAGAAACATTCGATTTCATATCAAGTTGAAAGTGACACTCGAATGTAGAATGTTTTAATCTATTTAAATATAATAATAATTCTCCTAGTTTGGAGGATGAATGATATAAATAAATTGGGTCCGCTTTCCTCCGCCGATTGCAGTGCTACTTGGGTGACATAAATCGGAGCTTAAGTCGCGGCCGGTCTTATCGCACCCTCGCATAGTCACTACCTGATCAAATTGAACTTAGTCGAAATTTTAATTCGTCGATGTTCTCAATTTATGCGCCGAGTACGGATTACGTTACAATAAAAGACCAAAGACCGCAGCCGGTGCAACGAGACGGCCGTCACAAATAACTTGAATTACAATTTTAATCTTGTCAAATCCCAGTTTTTATTGTGCCCGAGCGGGCCGCGGTAAGACGACATCGTTTTCGATTTCAAAGTATATTTTGTAACCGAGGGCCGGGGTCTAAGGCCGCGTATAAATTCGCCATCTTTACAACCGTCTCATTATTATTTTTCTCTCGCAAACGCACGCTTATGAATAAAATGTCCACTTTATTTCGATGCAAATATATTGTCTGCAAAAACCTCCGCGGGCCGGACTCGAACCGATAAACTTGTCTAAAAACTGCGGCCAACGACAAATGTATATTGGAATGTCACTTTGAGCGGTAAATACAAGATGGCGTCGATTTAGCGCGAAAGCAAGAGGCCGTGTGAATACGCGACGCCACTCCGATCTTTGGAGATTTAACATTTACCGTTATCGAAGTTATAAAACAAACATCTCGATTATACAGGATGATTGATTACATATGTAAAAACGAGGAGTAGAATGTGCAGCTCACTTGTGAACGAAAAAAAATTATCACCTGAGAATCCTGAAAAATGTTATAATAATTTAATTTTCTTTTGGAATACGACTGGCATAGGAGCAAATATTAATTTTAAAATGTAGTTATCTGAATTTCGAAAAAGATTTTTATTGTCATCATCATTTTTTTGTTGTTTTTAAAACCATTGATTTTTGGCATTCATTAATATAGTACACCGGTAACTAATCAGCCTGTATAAACCAAAATGGAATTAATTGTAGACACTAGTTAATGTGTTTATTTTATTTGACTACAAACACGTTATCTAAAATGCACTACAGTATTGTGAAAATATAAAGAAATAAATGTGTGTCGTTTTGCCGTGCCATGAAAGATTTTAGTTTGACATTTAAAAATGTAGTTAAGACGTATCGAATGTCAGTCGATACGTTGTAACAAAAATACGCAAATTAAAATATAATAAAAATTTATGCAGTCTGTGGGCAAATTTAAAATAAGTCAACGATTTATTTAATAATAAACTTTGTATTTTAGATTTAAATCAAAGGAAAAAAGGTCTAAAATATGTTAGAGAACTTTTTTATAAAACAATAACAAAAATTTTACCGCTTCTACCTGTGTTGTAAAGAAAACACTTTTCGTGTAATTTTTAAATAATTTTGTAATGGTTTTTAAAATATTTATTCTCTGTTGGTTTTCTCCAATTCAAATTCGGAATAAGCGACGTGGTGGCAACCCCGAGTGCACGGCTGCAATGGCCGCCGCCTGCCCAAACGCTGCGTTCTAAGTATATGGGTATTTTATCAAATTACTATAATTCCGTTGGGGCGAAACTACGATCTGTCAGATTTGACGTCGGTAAATCATCCACTTTACCTGTTTTTTCTGAAAGTTTTTTTTTAATAATTTCGTTAAGGGCTTTTTAAACGAGGCGCATATTTCGAATAGTTGCCAGTACTTTATGGTTCGGGACGATTTTAAAGGAATTCAAATGTGTCGATTATGTGATATACAGGATGATTGGTTATTGGTTTAGTGTTGTAACATTAGTTACAATATTAAAACCTTTTTCAAATTCGGATTATTATTTAATATATTGTTGTATGTGTATTAAAAATAGTAAACAATATATCTGTACCCACAGACTGCACTGCCAGCAGTTACTGTTACATTCCAATAGACGCTGAGAGATGTGCATTTACCGTTATAAAGCTTTTACACATATAACCGATCGGTTCGAATATTACAATAATGAGTATATTAAATTTAAAAATCAGATTACGTACGGAAAGTGAAAATATGACTGTCATTATTTAGATCATCTAAGATCTGTTTGAAACACCGTTTAAAGCTTTAACACATATAACAAATACCTGTATAAAGATGTGTTCAGCTGGAGTTGTTTATCGATTTTTGATTATCGTTGTTGTTTTTACTACAATTTTGTATGTGATGTGGGAAGTGTTCAGGGTGCGTATCTAGGATGTTGCTAACATTTGTTTGTTTGTTAGTTTATTCGACAACAGACAGACGCCGGACGGTCGTATAGTGAGTGTAAATAAAACGGAAACGATAGAACGTCGGCAGACGCCTGCAGCGGCAGCGGCGCGGATGGGGAGATTTATGATCTCTCCTCATTATTCATACCTCAACAAAGCGGGGCATAAATTACGCGGGACCCGAAAATATCTAAATCATAATTCCATTCGGCCCGCCTGTCCCCTGCCCCGGTATTTTAAAATATTTATGAAAAGGCAGCGGCACAAAAAAACGCGCCGATACAAGTCCAAGGACAGAATTAAAAAACGAAGTGAGCGTGCCGTGGAAAAAGTCGGATCGGTCGCTCGTAGACACTCCTCGCTCGTGTGTGTGCTTTTTTTATTTGGTCCCGTATCTCAGTTTCATTAGATTCGTTTCAATTGTGGCAGGATTAGCCGGGAGAGGCGTCCCGATACAACGCTCCTGTGATTTATACTGAGCTTCGGTTTAATCAATGGAGCGCTGACGACCTTTACAGGTGCCGAGGACAACATACTGCCCGATATCTACAACAAAAACTTTAATGCTATCTCTGAAATTGGTTTCAGATACAATTTTTTTTGTCATATAAAAGCATCGCTTACTGATAAACCGGAAGCCTCAATAGCTCAATAATATACCTCACATTGGGCTTCGTAAAAGCAGGAACTATTCAGACAACAATACGCTGTCGAGTAGTGGTTTTTTAATCATCTTGTTATAAATTTCATAACTTGATAAAAACAAAAACTTAAAAAATTGTAACGTAGTGTAAAGGATTTTTTGAGTTCTTTTTCTACTGTTGTATTAAGTATGTTATAAGAAAACTCCCTAAAAATCTGCGTGAGTTTGTTCGTTAGAATTGAAAGTTGAAGCAAGCCGATAATGGTGAGCTCAATCTGATTTTAGTTTCCATCATATTCTCAAAAAAACTTCGAGTCCAGAACACATCATCATTTTGGAGAATGCGCTGCAGAATCAAGATCTTATCTCACCACCCCACTTTCTCTATAGGACGAGTAAGAAGTCGGCCCCACTATCACACTTACGCGGTATTCCCATGGAGAGATACTAAGCGGGTCAATACTACGTTTTTGAACCGCACAACCCAGGTATCTTCCGGCCCCGAGTGAACAAACATTTGCTAGGTTTGCCTGCTTATCTTCGACCACATCGTCGCTTTTCTACAGGCGAGTTGGTGGGCAAAGTCGGATGGTAAAGCTTTAACACCTATAACTTAATACCCGGATAAATATTTTAAATAAATCCTTCATTCGACAAGATTCCCAAGCCAAGGCTCCCTCGTGGAGGCCCTTGAGCCTAATCACTCCATGGAGCGCTTACCGAAACGATCTAAGAGCTCGGCGGCCTGAGCCGAGGCCCCTTCGGGAGCCCTCGAGCTTTGCTACCTTAAAAGAGATCTTAGGCTGGGCGCACTCTACGTCCTGCCACCTCGAGCCCGCGGAATCTGCAAATGCCACTTGGGCAGCAGTAACAGTCCGATCAAAATAAAAAAAAAACATTGTTTAATGATTTTAAACACACGCCAAGTTTTTGTTTCCTGCAGCTATTTTCAGATCTCGTTTGGACTCTCACAGCTTTTAATTAAAGGTGGATATAATTCTACTGCCTTACAAATTGGACTCTTCCGGCGCTACTAGTGACCTACGATAATCACTGTAAATGATTCTTTGTGACTAATAATTCGTCGAACTTTGGTCTGAAAGTTTCAGGTTTAGTTATACAATACGTACTGCCGCTTCGTACTAACGAAATCTATAAATGCCACTTGGACAGAAATTATAAACTCGGATAAGAATGTGAATAATTAAGCGTAGAAAACTCCCAAGCAGGATTGGATAAGAAGTTCTTGTAAATAAAAAAGATATGCCAAGTCGACATTATATATAAAATGTATAGACCCAACAACAAAGTTAAGAATTGTAAAAAGAAATTGTAAGCCGTAAGTTGAAAATAAACCTAGTTGGAAAGAAATTAATATGTGGTACATGCATCTCTGCCAATTGGCGGCAAAGGTAACGTAAACGTGACAATTAAAAAAATATATTGCACGTAAATCTAAAGTATGTGCTCTCTGCTACCCCGTATTGAAGTGTATTGTGTGATGGTAAACAAAAAAAAAGTGTGTTCCGATTAGGCAGCGGGCCCCGGCGCTGACAGCGGCCGGCCCGCTGCGTCAGTTGGCCGTTATCGATCGCGACAAGCGCCTGGCATCCACACCTACACAATATTTCACACAGGCTTTCCATTTTTATTTCCCTTTATATCTTTGTGTATACACGAATGTTATATTGTATAATGAAATTAACAAATAATCCATAGGACAGTAAGACCTTCTCTTGTTCTTAGTCTTCATAGGCGCATGACAAGTAACATACCTTGGTACAGTGCATATGTTACTGGTCATGCGTCTGGAGAGGGCACGGCGCAAGAAGAGTTTAGCATAAAACCTCCGTAAAGGTGGCGAAACTTGACGGCTCTCAGGGAAGCCTTGCCTGGGGTCACTATATGTTACAGTTTCACAGGGTTACGTCCTCCCAGGCACTTTATGATTTGCTTCACAAGACATAGTCGCCTCTGAACGTTTCTAGTGGAAATGATGACATCATTATGATGATAATAAACACATATCTACAGCATCGTGAACTCAGTAAGATTTCAACTTGATTATGTTGTGTTATGTATGTTCATTTCTTTTGAATTCCTGAATCGGTGGAAGATTTTCATTAGGTTTAATACGGGCTATTACCGGGATAAGATTGTAACCTTCGTAGCTTTATGTTAAATATTGTCCTTAATCTTTTTTAGGCCGATGGACGCCCACTTTAAGGCATGAGCCTCCACCAAAGATGTCACGGTGAGCGGTCTTAACACTTGACGACACGAAAAACTAAGGGAAGAAATATTTACCCAGCAATTGACATCCTGCGGCTGCACACATGTAATATATATATTGACAGGAATAAATGACGCAAAGACCGCTCCAGACATAAACTATTTATCTATCTAGTCTTGTTAACACTTTTAAAACATTACACTTAGTAAAATAGAAGAAGTTTTCCCTAAACAGCATTGTATTGAAACTTTGTTGTATTGTACTAAATTACTGAAGTGATTTCGACAAACTGAATATGCCCACTACTGGTGTCAGTAGATACCGCGATGACACCAGAAATATTAAATTTTGTACTGCCGTTTTGCGTTTTGAATAACAAATTGTAAAGATATCTGTTTTAAAAGAAAGAGAAACTGTTCATTGTATTATACAAGGTCGTATAATTTATTTCTATTCTTAGCATGATTGTAAAGAAAATGAATGATTTTCTCTAGTTGTCTAGTTGTCATTAACTTGATTATTTATATGCATAATATATTGATAATATAATGAATATAAAGTTTGATAAAATAGTTTTGATATTATATTTATTTCATGATAGCGTAATTAACACCCGTCAAACTATAGGTAAGTCACGATGCTCAATAGAGAACAACACAAGGCAAGGTTGAAAGTGCATATTAACATTGCTCATAGTTAATTGTATTTAATAAAGGTCTGTATGATACGATCAGAAGAGTGTACGATATTACTGAACATAATAATGAAGACTAAGAATAGGTTTGTAAATGTAAGACCTAACATATGATAGGACACAAACATATATTACGTTTATTATATATAAGTATATTATATACTATCAATGTATTTAATGACAAATCTGTATAAAGTACTTAATGTTAATAAAAAGGAGGCGAAAGCTGGTTCGGACATTGGTCTCCGATCGATCGAAGGTGTAGGTAAACGTGATACAGAACTATGTCAACAGCCTCCAAACACACGACCAAGCAGGCCCGCGTCTCGGGGCGCACTGCTCGACCGACAGTCGCTCCGCTACGCCACCTGATTGGGCCATCCATCACCCCCTACCCCGCACTCCCTTCGTCTACCGCTACACACCCTTCGGGCATACAATATTTTACACGCTAATTACAACTCTAACACTCAAAGATATAGTTGAAAATTGATTGGATGTTACAGGGTTTGTTTCCACTGCTAATACTTTCGAGGCGTACTAGCAGACGTATTATTATGCGTCCGGGTCGACGCACCGCTCCGGTTATGACGCTCGGTGATTTTTGATTGCGTTTGCGCGACTTTAAGACAAACAGGCGGGCTATACACGAGGCGTGGGTGTGACCGCGCAGACCACACGTCCCACAGCTGAGGAGGGTACTTCACAACTCAAAACAAAAACATTCTTCTCAAGAACACTTCCGTAAGCACAGTGTACACAATCTTTCATTGCTAATGTGACATCCTGTGAAATCCAAACCATTTTCTGAACACACATTCATTCCTATAGACATCTTAACGCAGTACCTTAAAATTTTCTAACTTGCCATTACTAATTATACGCAAATGGTTATAATAACGAGTAGTTTATCAGCTCGTTGATACCCGTAAGTAATCTTAGGAAGATGTATTTGTAAAAATAAAAACTAAACGCAGACGGCCAGCCGCGCAAGACGTAAGCCCTCTCACAAAGATACAACTTGGCGGGACCTCCGCTGCCACGCCTACCGTACACATTTTAATCTTTCGTTTGCTTCTTACGTGGACCATTATCATTACAAAAAACAAAGTGTCTAAACGTGGAAAGAACTAATAAAACTTTTTAAATGTGTTTTTGTTAATTATTCATTCTTCTTTCTTTCCTGAAACAATTCGTATGTGCCACATTCGTACACCAAAAGAAATATCACGGAAAGCAGTTATTTTTAGAACATATATCCTTATTTCGCTGTAGTGGATACAAGATGTCAAATTTTGAAAACCATTTATATATACTATAAACTATATACTAATAAATAACGGAAAGTAATGTCACAGCCTCGACAAATTTTACAGAAACATCGATTGATTTTTACCGCCCCAATTTTAATAAATTATTTACTCTATGGCAACAGGTTGTTGATAACGAACGATGTAAACAAACACTTGTTAAAACATAGCCGTGTGAAATTAATTTAAGAAAGTGACATTACTTTCCGGTCCACCTAATATTAATTGACATCAAATGAGCTAGACATTGATTAATTTAAAGCTATTACATAGATTTACCTAAACATCTATAACCAATCACCCTGTATAATATAGTGTACGTGCAGTCGGGCCACACCTGTAACGTTACAGGTTTCGGACACCGCACAATTCGCCCACACAGCGCCGACACATTACAACCCACTAACAATGTCACGTCCAGATCTTGACGGACCGTATCTCTACACTTGAAACTTAATTCTCTTATATAACGGTATATAGGCCATGTTTACATATATATAGAGACTTCATAAAATTAATAATTCTGTGACTGAGTACGGTATTACAATACACTCCTTTGTAATATATCTGAACTTTCTCGTATGCAATTAAGAGGTTCATTAAATAAAAACTTGTAAAAAAATCTAATTACTGTGGAGATTTATTTAAGTTAGCGACTTAAGAATTAATTACTCTAACTAATGTATTGAGAATGTTGTAAAAGTGAACCCAAAAGAAACTCGTATGAGTATCTTCTTTTTTGGATCCTGCAAATTTCGCAGGTTTGATTCGAGGTGGCAGGACGCAGAGTGCGCCCAGCCTAAGACTTCTTTTAAGGTAACAAAGCTTGGGGGCTCGCAGAGGAGCCTCGGAACTGTTTTACAAACTGGGAGACCTCCAAGCTCTTAGATCGCGTCGGTGAACGTTCCATGGAGTGACTAGGCTCAAGGGCTCCCACGAGAGGACCTCGGCTTGGACTGTCACTCATCGAATAGTACCTGTCTAGCATTCCGACACAAGGGCGCCCGAAGGGCCGAACCTAGGCTTGGCCGATTGCTATTGCTTGATCTCTTCTCAAATCTGAACGCGTTTGGAAGCCTAAAGTTGAATAATGTCTTATATGGGAGTCCAAATTGATTCTTGTTTCTATCAAATTAAGCACTTGTGACATTCTTCTTATAAAGTATTTTGTGACTATAGTAATTATTGAATAAATACATAACCACAATAAAATAACAACCGCTACAAATCATTAGACTAACGTTTGAAACGCAACCAACAATAACGGACTTCCATTGTTTATTACACGAAATCAAAACGAACTGTCCAGTTATAAATTTGGAGCTTAAAACAATAAAAGATAACACGGTATATATGGTGCTTGTGTTTATAAACAATAAAGTCGTCACATTAAAATAAATAAACCAGATTGTAAGACCACTAAGTGTTAATATAAATAGAGCGGGTTAACCCACAAGGTGGACAGCCGACTCTGAAGTCGTTGGAAGACGCCAGATGCATATGAATGCATATTGTAGAGCCTTATCTCTAGCAGTGGACTTTCTAACACCGAAATGATAATAATGACAACCTCAAGGTTTTTGAAAATTGCTAGATGCAGGCCGCTTTCATTTGGTCTTATTAGACTGTTGAGGGTGTCTATGGCCAACAGTGGACGTTCTGTGGTTGAAATGATAATGATGATGCATCCAACCAGGTCTTAAAGAGGGGGGGGGACACTTTGTGACGCCTGTGTCCAACAGCGGACGTTCTATCGCTAAACTGTCAACCTCAAGGTCGTTGAGACGCTGGTTGCATGCTGCGGTCAATTGGCCCTATTTGAAACCTATGGAAGAGTATTTTGTCCAGCAGTGGACGTTCTGTGGATGTAATGATAATAAATTAAAAAATTCGAGATTACCAAATAAAAGAAACGTTAGAAATAAAACGTTAGATCGACGACAATTGGATCTATCGAAACTGCAAATCGAAATAATCAAAGCGTGGGAAACGATGCCGATCTTATCGGCGCAGTTTCCAGTTTCCTCGGAGGCGAGATTGTTCGTTGTTATTAGCATATAATCGGAGGGCCGGGAGGCCTGCATGCGCAGGGTGAAGGGTCAGGGCGCCTCAGCAAATTGCACTCTCGCTAACGGACCACCGTGCCGTGCCGTTAATGCCAAAGTAATAAACAGTACTGTTGTTTACGCGGGACCTGACACTTTGTACGCACATTTGCAAAGCAACTCGTAGTCTCTGAAGCAAGTTTGTTAAGATGTTTCAAGATATCTATTGAAACATTGACGTCTTTATGAACGAGTTTAGAAATTAGATTCTAAATACATGATCATCAACATGTCAGTCTGTGTAAAGATCGTCACAATGATGGGTTTTGCACTTCCGGAACGTATTATACATTTATTTATAACAATTTTGATCATTAAAAGAATATAAAAGATCCAAATTTGAAATAGATTAGAATCAAAAGCTTTACCCTCTAATAGCACCCTTCTATCAGGTATAAAGGTTTCAAAAGTTCTTTATATGAGAGCAATCCACAATAAAATTTGTTATGTTTATTTTTGTGATCAATTTGTCATATTTTATCAAAATAGTACAGTAGGCATAAAATAGAAACTTCGATAAATAAGCTATTACTTAACTGAAAGAAGTCAACGTTACCAATAAAGAAGGCCAAATGAAATGTAACTAAATCACGTTTAAATATAGAGTACGAAACTTTGTAAAGAATCCACCTAATTTATTGTCGTACAAGTAGTGCCGGCTAACCCCCCACCCGATGGCAAATGGCCGCCATTATTAATATCACAGGTTCACGGTGTTTTTCACTACTGCGACATTCTTGTCGCACTCACGTCCCCGACAGCGCGCGGGATGTCGGGTACATTGCGAAGTATCCACCATTCGCAAAGTATCGACTCTGATTTCTAAATGCAGCTGGAATTATTGGAAACAATGTCAATGACTGTTCTAACCTACAAAAAGATTGTACAGCTCTAAAGGATAGCACAGAAATTTAAAGTTAGAACTCCGATAGAGAATTAAATGAAGTGATTTTTTAAAACGTGTATAGAGATGAGAATCTTGCCTATTTTATTATTACAGTCAACGGTAAGAACTGATACAGGCCATACGATATTATAAGAAATCTGTGGGCGACGCGTATGTCTAGCAGTGGACGCCTTATGGCTGAAATGATGATATTGAGGACAGGACAGGACAGGACAGTTAATTTCATGTATTTTTTTCGTCATCTGCAAAAACTTTCTTTCCGTTGGTGTTAACAGGTTTACTGGCTTTTGATGTACCTGGGCATTGGAGGCTTACCCTAGACATATTTACTACCACGGAAACTCTAAAGTAGCTAAGGCGAAAGCTCTATGAAAGGTTACTAGCTTTGGTCTTGCGATGTTTGTGGCGGTCGAACGTATGGGCCAAACGACAACACAACTATGAGTTAGTGTTAAGATAAATATTCAAGTATTCTTAACCAATTAGATGATAATAAATCTGCGTAACACTTCAATTAGTTTAAGTAAGCTATTAAGTAAATTGTTAATTAAGTTAATCTTAAATGGCAGAATCGCCATAATAACGCGTCAGGTAAACGACAGAAGAAATGTTTTCAATACGGCACGTTAACTAATAAAATCTTACGTTATTCCTAACCGAGGATGCACTATATTCCTAACCGGAATACATTATAAGGATCTACATAGGGTGGAGCAACCCGTACAGTGGCTCGATTCGAGCTTTTACGGTAACAGTAAACGGCGCCGCGGGCCGCCGGCTATCGATCCATCGATACGCGTACCCGATGCGCCGGGCCCGACCAGCTCCCGGCCACCTGACGCGGACGACCTTTGCGATCCCACGCCCAGATACAGGTCCTCGAGCTAGACATGTTACCTATAGCGTTCCGAACTAACGTTCAATTTGACGTAATGCAATACTGCGGCAACTGAATGCCCTAGACGCGCTTGATACCAATCAATGGAACATTTAAACAAATATTAATTCTATACAATAGCTTTTGATTAACACTTTAAGTCAAAATATTGGTAAAGTTTACATTGAAACATGTGTTATGTGGATACGGAACATCGATTCTACCGAGATGTACTCGACAAAAAAATCGATACTTACTGTATTCTCACAACTTTTACAAATATTAACATGAACAAATCAAACTTATATTCTCATATATTTATTCAAGTAGTTATTATTACGTACTTTTGAATAGTCATTACTAACATGCCCATTCGACTGCTAATTTTTTGTAATGAAATTTGACAGTGTTTGTTATATACATTATAGTAACGACCATCTAAATGAGTCAACAAACGAAGTTTCATACATTTTGATCAACTAAGAACTCTTGAATACTGTAATGAGATTTTTTTTTTTATAAATATTTGAGTGCGTTTGACCTCAATCTTGCCTGATGGGAAGCAACGATGAGATCTAAGGTGGTGCACGCAAGCT
>DWIC01000134.1:0-15158 GCA_018248135.1 Battus belus
GCGCTTTGTACATAGCCGCGAAATTCAAAAGACAAAAAGGCGGAAGGGAGATATTTGACAACCTATTATGTTCCTTACATATTTAAATCTGATAGATGTCGATGTCTAATAATTTCTGTTATAACAAATTGTTACGTTATCTCCAATGACAGGTGTCGATCCTGTCGCGGCTCTCCCAGGAGTCCGCGGACGAGTTCAACTTTGTGCGCGCGTACGAGTGCTTCCAGCATCGCTCGCACACTTGCCTCGTGTTCGAGATGCTGGAGCAGAACCTGTACGACTTCCTCAAACAGAACAAGTTCTCTCCGCTGCCGCTCAAATACATCCGCCCCATACTGCAGCAGGTCCTCACCGCGCTGCTAAAGCTCAAGGTACAACAGCATCAGCCAAAATATATCGTAAAACTGTATTAATTATTTTAATTATTATTACATAGATTACACTACGGAACTGTCTATAAGACGCGTCTGAAATATTTTAAGACAGGTATTGAAAATACCTGAATAAAATCAAGTATTTGTAAAAAACATGACGAGCTTATTCCCTATGTTAAACTATATATAATATGTATAAAATTATTTAATTTTATATATTTTTTTCATTCTCAACGGGACGAATTTAAACCCTATTGGCAGTTTTGGTTTCTAGTAGTGTTTTCTATTAAAAATCGTCACTCATCTTTATAATTAAAAGACATACTTTTATTATATATTATTATTCATTTATTAGTGCCGTCTAATTAACCTCATTCTACTTATACTCTCGCCTTGAATAATAACTTTAGGTAAAGTGTTTAATAATATAATTTGGCTGCTCAATCAACTGACAATGCACAGTATTTTTAAGTTCACACACTTCTCGTTTAATGTAAAAAATTATATACCGCAGCTGCTGCCACTCTGTCTACTGATCACAAGACGCATCTCGAATACGCTTAAAGGACGTAAAATTGTGTCTTATATACGTTATAATTACTACAAACACTAGTGAAATTACATATTTAGCTGGGAACAATAAAGCTGTAAAGGTATATAACTGAAAAAAATGGGTAATGATGAACTCGCATCACTATGTCGCTATAAATGTTTAACGAAAGAATCTAAAGTGATTATGGATAAGTATATCGGTATCTTAAAAAAAATGTAATGAATTCGATGTAAACTGGTCATAAATAGTCATAGAAATAAAAGTAATTTAGTACATGTGCTTAATTTCACAATTACTTTACGATTCCAGCAATTGGGACTGATCCATGCGGACTTAAAGCCCGAAAACATAATGCTGGTGGAACCTGCGCGTCAGCCCTACCGCGTCAAGGTGATCGACTTCGGTAGCGCGTCGCATGTCAGCAAGGCCGTCTGCAACACCTACCTGCAGAGCAGATACTACAGGTGACCACGCACACGCCTATTATATATATACTTTGGTGATTCATTTTATGAGCCATGAAGAGGGACATTCACTGGATATTTATGACGAAAGAAAATAACCACCCCAAAGCTTGGCAAGTTGAATTCACAGCTGGCAGAGGTCACTCAGCAAGGAGAATAGACGGGTGCAGGCCTAAGGTTACAGAGAGGAAACTACGGATCGGCCAGCGCAGCGTAAGGTGTCCAGCTACATGGCCACAGGACAGACGATATTGCTAAAGTCGCCGAAAGACGTAATGAATGCTGGCCTCTTCTATTGAAATTTTATGGTGGAGGCTTATGTGCATCAGTGGACATACTGCTGGTATAATGATGGTGATGATGAATTAAATTCCTGCCTATTTCAGGAACAAAAGTCAACCAAAGAAAAAATCTCATTAAACATTACCATTTATTACATTAATACTACATAAACTATAATTGACAATTTAAATATGTTTTATAACCTTGCTAACTATGAATTTGTTATTTGTTTATAGATAAGTGATAACTTATGTCACTTATTTATACATAAATTATCATACACTTCTATTTTTTGTCGTAGTATATTTAATTTTAACTATATTGAGTATGACATTAAAACATTTGGTATTTAGTTGTATCTGTTCTAAATACACAAAAAGTTAATTTTTTGGTTGACATAAAAGTAGATTTCCCTTGCCAATTGCACATACGCCGGATATCATACGGCGTCCGTTTCATTCTGTCGAATAGTAAATGGTCTAAAGGATGTGTATGTATAATCCCTAATTATTACATGACACGAACGTGATAGGGTTTTGGATCTCTGAAACCTAGTAGTACATGACACTGTTATAAGCATACTGTTACGATAATCTATAATTCATGTACATTATCAATTTCGCGTTGAGCACGTGAGAAAAGATGAAAATGATTGATGGTCTTATCAAAAACGATTTATCGTGATGTCGTTACTGCGATGAATTTTCAACGTTAAAGACATGACTTGGTATATAGTTTTATTACTTTTTACTATGAAATTCTATAAGGCATGCCAAACATTATCACATTTTAGCCATTAAACATCCACTGCTCGATTTAAGCTTCGGCAATAGATTTCCAATTCAATCTATTGGATAGGACCTGCATGCGTCTTCTGGCGACTCTAACAAGGTCATCTGTAGGTGATCTTGCGGGTGAAAGTCCTTCATGGATGCCAAACAGATTGAATATATGTAATATATCTTGTATTATGTAACATTTTATCATTTAAAAGCTCATATTCAAAGCGTTGTAATTGTTTTTACAACTCTCGCCTTATTACTTATGGGTTTGTATTAATAAATGTTTAATTTTCAGAGCGCCAGAGATAATTTTGGGACTGGCGTTCTGTGAAGCGATCGATATGTGGTCACTTGGCTGCGTGGTCGCAGAACTGTTCCTGGGCTGGCCTTTATATCCAGGCTCCTCCGAGTATGACCAGATACGATACATCTCCCAAACTCAGGGCCTGCCCACCGAGCACATGCTCAACAGGTAATGGATTTTATAAATACAATTTCCACTATAAATATCAAGTAGTTCACTAAGTTTTTGCTCACGTTCATTATTTATATTCATATAGATATCCCTATTGATTTTGGGTGCAAGATATATCCCTGTTCTTTATGCACAATAATTTTCACGGCTATTAAATTTCGAATTTGTAAATTCCTCTTAACTAGTTTATTTGGTTATTTTTAACTTGAAACTTTTAGAATGTGCTGGACAGTAAACCAAGAAATGTTAGAGCAGGCACATTAGCTGACAATATATAAATGTACAAACATTCTTATATAGTTTCTATAAATTACAATTGTGGTTAATCATCATAGTATAAACAAAAAGCAAGCTTTGTGAAATGAAGTCTGCCCATTAGACCGTCCATTAGGCTTCATTCCATTATGAAATATATATAATCATCATATCTTTACAAGTTATCTACAAAAAAATGGCTTACAATCATGCGTTAGTAGTATCATGAATTTTGCTGTTAAGCTATTGTGTAGCTTAGCAGGCTATTAGTATAGGGTTAATGTAGTGAGTACTAAATAAATATTCTAATAAAAAAAGTAAAATGAGCAATTTGATATTAAATTTATTAATGCATGTGAATATGTATGTTATATGAATGTATATGTGCATTTTTTCAGCGCATCAAAAACGGCAAAGTTTTTCTATCGTGATGTGGACAGCACTTATCCATTTTGGAGGCTGAAAACACCCGAAGAACATGAGCTTGAAACTGGCATTAAGAGCAAGGAGGCCCGGAAGTATATCTTCAACTGCCTGGATGACATTGGACAAGTAAGTTTATGATATTAGAACCATTTTGTACAAAAAACTAACACGGAACTAGCCTTTTCCAGGATTGTTGAGCCCAAATAACATCTGTCTGTCTCATCAATATTGTGTTCTTATATATACTTGAGGCATCGCTGTAGTGCATTTCAAAGATTTCAATGTAATTAATAAAATTAAATTAGAAATGAATAAAAAATGAAATTTTGTTAAAATTTAAAATTAAATTAAGCCACATAAAAATTTTTATGTAGCTTAATTTAATATTTAAAGCTTTATTGGTTCAGTTATTTTGAGCTTTATATGTTATACATTGTACTTTTTATTGTTTACATTCAATGTTCTTAAACGCACATACTGCTGCGAAAGCGTGCTTTTAAGCTTACTACACAACATCCACTAAATTGGATAATTGCATGTGGCATTTCTTATTCTTCTTAACTAATGTAAAATAATTGTTTGGCAGGTAAATGTCCCCACTGATCTTGAAGGTGGCCAACTGTTGGCAGAGAAAGCGGACAGAAGAGAATTTATTGATTTACTGAAGAAAATGCTTACTATGGACCAGGTACATTACTTATATTCACAAAGCCTTTATCATTTTTTTGCAAGCTATCAACCATTGTTTTAACTAGAAATATAAAATTGTAACAAAGAAATGTCCTTATTTTAATTTCATATTTCATGTTTAATTATTAATGTCTATATTACATGTACGGTTGACACAAACTCACAACATTAATAAACTATTTAGAGTATTGTCAACATGTATTGGTAGTAAAAAAATAATTTGAAATAATTTGAAAATGTTTCTTAAAACAGGAAAGGAGGATTATGCCCGGAGAAGCTTTGAATCACGCGTTTGTGACACTCGCACATCTCGTGGATTACGCGCATTGCAACAACGTGAAAGCCTCCGTGCAAATGATGGAGGTGAGACTTGTGTTCTATTTATATTTATTTGCCATATAAGAAACAGTGGAATTACCTAAAAGTTCACCAAACAGTAATGTGGATTGTTTTCATAAATGTAATAAAACAGACCATAACATAGAAACAATGACCAAATATTTTTTTATCATTATGGTAAGAAATACTAATTTAGTGTAGTAATAATAACGGCTTACCGACATAATAAAAATGTTAAGCTTGGAAATAGCCATAGGATAATGTGCTAATCTGCTATTGCACATAATTTTATAATTGTAATAATTTCAATATAAAATTTGTTAATAAAAATGGGTAGTAAGTAGTTAGGATTAGAGAAAAATAAAAGGTTGTTTTTTATATTTATGTTACATGTATTTTTTTAAATAAAAATAGTGGTGTAAAAGAAAATGTAATTAAATAAATAAATTTTATGGTTGACAGTGATATGCATAGATAAGTTTGCTACAATGCTATGAGACACTTATAAACACAAATTCGCTTCTATCAAAGACATGCCCACATTGTAATTGTAGTTGTTTTATATTCCACGCATTACTTACAGGTTTGCCGCCGTTCGGGCAGCGGTGTGGGTGGTGTCGGCGGAGGTGCAGAATATGGCGTGGGCAGCGTGGTAGCACCCACGGCTGCACCCACCGCCCACCACCTCGCCCTAACCATTAACCAACAACGCCTGCGTGCAGCGCCCTATGATAATCTGGTACGCTATCACCCGATTGTAATGATCCTCTATAATAAATCTGTTATGACTTTGTCTTCGATACCAAGTAACTAACAGCTATGGTAATAGAAAATAGTACATATTGATGTACAACGATACAACACGTAATTATATATAACAAAAGAAATTGTACGAAATTTAAATAATATGATCCGGTCTGATCCCTTTGGGGGAATTACATATTATATGTAATTGGCATAACATATAAAAAACTAACAACTATTCAAAAACGATTACTACACTTGTAGAGTTGGTAGTCGTTTTCTTAATCTTATAAACATGACACAAGTAATTTATTCATAATAATACATTACGTGTTTGTGATAGTTGGGCACAACACAACGCACAGCAGCAGCAAACATTAAATAATTACTATACTGTGAGGTAAATCATTCCTAACCGCCGTGAATTAATATTTGTAATCTAATTCACTGTTCGGTCTATCCATCTGCATACAAAGAATATGTGGGTTAAAGGGAAAGAAATTATTGTACAGTATCATTAACATTACATTTCGTTATAATCACAATTTAAAATAAATATTTTTTTATCAGACTTACTGTGCTGCCCAAGAGGCATTTGCAGATTCCGCGGGTTCGATATGTTAATAGTTACAATAAATTGTTACAAATTAGAACACTAACATTTATCCTTATTTAACAGTAATTGTTCAGTTTGTATATTATCTGCAGAGTGAAATGCTAAGACCTCTAACCCATAATTTGGGAATTTTACTAGAGTAGGTAAATACATTAAACAAACACTTAGTTATTTCTTGTACTTAATGAGTCATTTAATTTTAGTGCTGTATAATTTTTATCACAAATATTAGTGTGCTATGTATGAAGGTACATAATGTTAGCATGTTGTATTGCTGCAGTACCAGCTGTACCAAGGCGGGCGCGTGGCGGTGGGCGGTGCGCGACAATATGCGACGCGCGCAGCGGAGCCCTTTCCACATCAGTTCGTTTCATCCATATTATGTCAGCCCGCCTACCAGGTATGTAATTTGCCTACTTACTAACTTCTAATATTTGACATTTAAAAAAAATTACTTATGTGGTAGTGTATATAATAAGATTCAGTGACAATTATGTGAAATGATTTCAACAGCTTTATTTGAGAAAGTATCAATAAGGTGATGTCGAATAAGGTTAGCATAAATGTGCCAAGCCTCAAGCCAAGCCTAGAGGAATTTGGAACACCAGAAGAATGTGCCATAATAGTGACATTTGATTTAATGAATAAAGATTATAAGGTTTGACGCAGCAGGAACTAGAGGAGAGAGATCTATGTAACACAATGTGTTATAAAAAACTGTTTGTAAAAATAACTAAAATGATAAAGGTTATTTTTTATTCATTAATTACCTACATGGTAACCTTTCATATCTATTAGTACGTATAATTTTTATTTGATTCATACATACAAGTGAAAATGAACCAGTTTGTTGCTGAGGAATATAAATGCATTGTAGTGTAATTTACACAAGTATGTTCTATTTTCAGGTTCAGCAGTTGGCAGCAGCGGCCGCGGCTGCTGCTGCAGCCCACCATCAGCACGGGGTGGGTGTGGGCGTCGGCGGTGTGGGTGTGGGCGTGGGCGACGTAGGCGAGTGGCGTGCGCCTCTTATTGTGGAGCCCGCCCCGCTGCCCGAACCTGATGTGTGGGACTTCCATCCGCACCATCCACAACACCATCATCCTCATAAGAGGTAACATGAAATCTGGATGTCATTTCAAAAAAAAAAAGAAAAAAGTTATTAACAAGCACACTAACAATATTTGTATTTCAAAATACCTAATGATATTTTCAACCATATGAGATTCTGCTTGGATCAGATATTTTAAGTTTTAAGAAGGAATGAAAGTGATATTAAATATATTTTATATTATTGTAATATATTCATGCACTTAAATTTCTGAAATTTTCACAATTAGAAAAAAAATCAAACAATACGCTTTGATAGTATTTCAAGAAAATTTTGTAAATTGACTTTGATTTGTTATAAAATTAAATAACTTAAAAGAAATTTTTTTATCTTAGAAAATTGATAATACAACAATTTGTATGCTGCTGTTATCGCAATGTAACTAAAGGCGCGATTACCGTGTTGACAGATCCACGAAACAGCAGACTAGCGCCGTGACCCACTACCAGCCGCATCACCAAACGCATCAATACAGGTAATACACCATATTCGCTATACATATATTAAACTTATTTATTTATAACTTCAAGAAAATGTTATGAAGTACTCCTTTTAAGGTTGCCAAAAAATCCATTTATTATCTTTATTTACAAGCTTCACTCATTAATAACTTCCTTTGATCTAATACCAATATTGTACCAATGTCTTACTCTCTAATGAATTATAATATATATTTTATTATAATACGAAGCCTAAATTTATGAATGGGTTCAAGTTATGGTTTTCAATTTAATTATAGTATGGCAAGCAGTGGTGGCAAGAAAGAACCGACTCAGCTGTCTCCAGTAAAGAAGAGGGTGAAAGAAGGCACACCGCCGTCAAGACACAGGCATCATCATGATCATACGTGAGTAAACCTTCAGAACCTAATATAAAGAAATGCTACTTTTTTCAACTAAATTGATAGATGGGTTTTTAATTGAGGCTTTTAATCATGTGTCCTTAAAACTTAACAAATATATTTGTAGTTAGGTAGTAGGATGTCCACATCTCGTTATATACCTTCGTGGTATATTCCCATTAAAATCCTTTGGAAAAGTGTTACATTCCAACGACTTTAATAAGTGTCTGTATAGTTTGTGGTTGGTGCAATGGTATTGACCCCAGCATAGCCCTCCTCATCAAGTGATTGAAAGTTTATTAATGTTGCTTGAAGTAGTCATTGAAGTCATAACAAGGCTATTATTAACCAATTGTTAACCACAACTTGTCGACAGTGTTCAGAGCGGTGCTACGGTCGCAGGCACGTGGGAAGGCAACGGCAACTGCGGCGGCCACACAATTACGATCCGTGACACACCGTCACCGGCAGTCTCCGTGATCACCATCTCCGACTCCGACGACGACGAAGCGCCACGTCGCCCGCGACAAAACCAACAGAATCATCAGAACCAGGCCCACCACCACCAACAACCTCAGCAGCATTCGCACAATAACAGAGGTGAGAGAACGAAGAACCAGTGTTCATTTCAAATTCAAAATATCTTTATTCAAGTATTAAATCTGAAATTATTTTTAACACTAAAAGGGTAGGATAGTCAAGTTGTGAAATTACCTGCCACCGGCTCGGTATGCTAATTTGCTGAGAAAATCCAGCCAGAAACTCAACAGTTGCTCTTTAAACCAAATTTAACAGAATTTTATTTAAAGAAATGTTAAAGACGAAATTTTGGCGCTACGAATTTATTACTTACGTATTTATTTCTTTTGTTTATCGCCTGTCTGTCAATTATGTTAATGTGTATGGAGTAACAATACCCGGAATACCAATTTCATGAAAAAAAACACATGTCTTGTAAGCTTTACCAAACAGAGAAACATAAAACTGCTTTTTCTAAGAAGTTTTTATTACAGAAATATCAATCAATGATATTGTAAAAGTCTAACTTTGCACTCCGATTGATGTTGGTGCACTTATATTTGATTGTTGTTAAGATGCTTTTAAAAAAACGTCTCATGATAAAGACGTATAGATCTCTAGATAAATACATAATTTATTATTACATTATATGTTATCACATTAAATTATAAGAACTTGGATTCGTAGGAAGTGGCGAGTGTGCGGCGACAACGGCAACAACAACGCACAACAACACAAACAATAATAACGGTGCTGCCCACATCAATAGCGGTAGCAACAACAACGGCGCGATAACAGTGAGCAGCGGCGGAGTTATATGCAGCGCGAGAACTCCTCGCGATGAGCGGCACGTCAAGCATGAGCCTCATCAGCCCTGTCACCACCATCACCAGGTAAACTTCTCGTCAGATCTTTGCATAATGTACCATCCTCTTATTTTTAGACGATAGACGCCCAAAACATAAGTCTCCCACAACTACCCCATATCCACCTATGTCCCACGATCTTAATTATATCGTCGGTCAACCTAGTAGGGAAACTAACTCACGCTGCGCCTCTAAGCTCGCCCCCTCATGGACATCGGTTGCAGGAGCAGTGTGCCTCGTCCATTACCGCTTTAGACCATTACCGCTTTAGACGAGTAATTCTTCGAGCCATATCGATGTCATTGGTTCTTCTGTGTAACTGCTCATTTCTGTTACGATCTCGCACCGGAACACCGAGAATAGCATGGTACTGGTTCTTTCTAGGTTATTTGACAATAAAAAAAATTAGTTCCCAACATTTTGGTATTTAAATACTCTCGGCCAAAAATGTCAGACTGTCACTGGAGTTGCGTTAGAACACTTTGTGGTAAACTGAACTGAGTATTTCGGACGCAAACTAAAAGGTTGAAGTAGTCTTGTGATATAAATAGAGATTGTTAGTTTTGAGTAATAAAATTACTTGTTTATAAACATTAAAATTGGCAGTCAAATAGAAAAACACATTATTTAAACAAAAAATAAATGAATTTTGATTTAAATAGATTTTGATTGAATTATTTTTATTTCTATGTTGTGGGTACAGAAATAAGTGATGTTGTATTTCTTATATTAAAAATAATCATCGCTTCAATATCTGGTTGAGTCCCCTCACGGACGCTATTACCGGACATTCACTTACAGTAAAAGCGCGTATTGTAGCCGAAGCATAGATGTTATAGAAATTAAAATTATTATTATTAAAATTACAGCAACCACAACAACTGGTTCAACATCAGCAGCAACAACAACAGCAGCAACAGCAACAACAACAGAGTGTCCGCAGCCACGCGCCCGCGCAGCCGCAAACGACACCGCAAAGCCAGAAGAAACGGTTGCTCGCGCTCGCACAACAAGAGGCGCAGGCCAAGCAGGAGCCTCTGCCCGACCAGCAGCCGGCGCATTACGTTTCGGTTAGCTTGAATCTTTTTCGTCATAACGCATGGCTGTTAGGTAGTGCACGGTCATAAGCGATAGAATAGGTGCACCCCTACACGAACATTTTTATGGAATATAAATATAAATGTAAACTTTTATCAAAAAATTGTACAATAGTATAACCAGTTGCGTATATATACATATATACAACATATAACTTTTGAAAGTTTAACCAAAACGTTTCCTTGCTTTGATTTCTATGAATTTCTCATATTTTCATTTACAACTTTATATTATAATTAAATTTGGTAAAAATCATTATATAATTATGTAACACAATAATGATCGCACAGTATTTGATAAAGGTTTGTTCTTGCAGAGCGGAGCGACAATCCGTCAGACGAACGAATATCAGTGCAGTCAGTACATGCCGACATCTCACAGTAAAAGGGATAGCGTAAGTAATATTGTAGTGTGAAACTATAAATTTAACATTCTGAAATAGAGTTGCCTTTGTACTTTCATAGCAACTTGTGGAAAATGCAAACAACAAGTGTTTTGAATTGTTACTCATTTTGTTTTCTCTTTAGCGATCACTATAGATAAACATTTGTCCTTTGATTATAGCTTTTATATATTTTAATTATACCATAACATATATTTTAAAATTTTCTAGAGTGGCGGCTGCCGCGATTACCTCCCAGCTACAAGTGGCGCGATGAGTGCAGTTAGCGCGGTAAATGCACATGCTGTGGGAGTGGGCGTCGGAGGAGTGGGAGTGGGAGGCGTCGGCGTGGGAAGCGTAGGGGTGGGCGTTGGCCCACCAGCCGCGCACAAACATGCCGCACCGCATGCTTGGCACCACCACCCCCATGCACATTACAAGTGAGTGTCATAATAATAATGCTATAGTTAAATTTAAAACTATTTACCGAAGATGATAACAGTATCTGACATTATGGCGATGCAAAGTACAATTAATAAATATCTAAGGTGAATATACCAACAGTCCCAACCCATGTGGACTACCTGCCCAATATATAACATAGTATTGCAATCCACCCCATGTTTATTTACCCATTTAGTTACCAAAGTGTCCACACCATACTAGTCCCTGGAGGTTATTAGGAGATACCCTAGGGTCTACATTGGCATTAAAAAAAATTGGGAGTTCGCTACCAAAATGTATCTGCTTTCAATAGTTAAGAATAAGATGATGTTTTGTCATCGCCTACCTATCAATGTATAATTATATATTTTAATAAGTTTATATTTAGTAGCTGAAGGGGTTACACCATTACTAGTTACATTTTTAAAGTGGTGTGTAAGAGAAAACTTTGGGAATCAGCATAATAATAAAATTGACACAACGCCAAAATTCTTTCATGAAATTGGAGGTATTTAACAACATTCCCCATTGGGAACACCATGAGTTTTCTCTATAAACAACTAGTTTACAGTTTGATTAACAGTAGTTATTTTGGAATTTATGGTACATATGTCATGCGCATTAATTTTGAGATAACAAGTGTTTAAAAATAAATAAATTTTTAAAACAACAATAACATTGCTGTCTAGAACTCTATTTTTTTAATTATAAACAGTAAACGTCAATTTTCTAATCTATTAACAGCTGGTTAAAACTTATAACTTCACATATCGATTCTGATGTATATGTATGCTTTTTTTAAACTAACTGTTACTTAGATTTACCCCTTCCCATGCAGGCAAATAATGCGCGGGTGTTTGTGCGAGGAACAATTGTGCATTTCTAATAATAAAACATCTTATTCATTACTGCACAGTATAATATAATTGTAGCACATATGTATTTATATAAAATCAGATTGAATAATTTTAATTATTATTGTCGGTTCTTATTCCAAATACTGGCCTTAAAACGTTCTCGAAGTGCGTCACATGATAATTCTACTGTTAAATTTACGTAAAATAGTACTCCAAAGTGCCCTAAATGAACTTTTCTTTGGACTCCAATTTTTTGAATTTCCAGAGGATTCCATATATTTTCCCAAAACACTTGCATGATCATTAATGTTTACAATTTGTTAAACATAAGTGATTTGTTTTCCAGGACGGCAAGTGGCGGTGTCTTGTCACCGGGCGGAGGTGTATCGCCGGGATACTTGCAGCCACCGCTATATGTACCTACCTACCATTACCACACGTGAGTTTTGTTGGAAAAGTATGTTACAACTGGTTAAATCAATAACTTGAGAATAGTATAGTATTTGTTATGCCCTATATCATACTCAGGAGGTGATTGTATTGTATTAATACACTTTCATTTTATTGCTTAAAATGCTCTCATTTAAACAATTTTCAGAATCTTTATGACCTATCTACTTTTGAATGTTTTATTTTTAACGTGACAACGTTTATTAAATCGGTTTGTAGGGATTCGCTCATGCGAAAGATGACGTCACAATGTCTCGATCCGGTTTTTGCTGAGAATAGAAGCACGCGCCGCGAGTAGAGATAAGAGGGTTTTTTTTAACAAGCTTAATTTCTAATCAATAATATCGTCAACTTCGTTATCAAAAACTATAGAATAATTAATAATTGTAATTATCTGCCGGAGCGGTAAAAATTATCGGTTTTCGTGTGAAATTTATAGTCTGCGACATTACTTTCCGGTCCACCTAATACATGGACAACTACAACATTTCACTACAGACTTTTAATTAATATAATTAATTTACCTTTTCCGGGATGACGTGTCAGAGCCAGCCTCTCTTTTTCTTCCCGTTTTTCCTTCGGAGTTTGGAACCAGTCTTGCTGACGCTTGACTTCCACCTGGGGCCCGTTCTCCTTCTTGATATTATTCTCCAATTTAGCTGTTTGCTTCTCCATCTTATTGAGCTGCTTCTCCGCATATTCTTCATCAAGTATTGCAGCTGAAATATCATGAAAATATATATATAATCTTATCCCCCCCTATTAGCTGGTCCAACGACACAGTCAAGGTCGAAGTGATGCGGGTAGCCGAAGACCGGTCATGGTGGCGATCTTTGAGGGCGACCACTATGCCTCGCAGTGGTTGTCTATCGACCGACATGATGATGATCTTAGAAGACCACGAATCTCCACATCGTGTTTGGATTTATACTTGGAAAAGCGAATACTAGATAATTTTTGAAAAGACTTTCTAAAGCAGCATTGATTATTTAAAATCTTAGTTCCCGAATTGGGACACAGGAGACTTGATGGGGGACAGGATTCAATTTGGCCTTTTGCTGCCTTCTTAGCCAGTTCGTCAGCTCTCACGTTTCCTGGTGCTCCGACATGAGCTCGCAGTCAGAACTGGTTAATCTTCTTGCCGCATGTTTGGGTCTTCAGTAAAAACTCATGAATCTCTCTCACGAGGGGATGATCAGGCCTGGAGTTTCTCAATAAGTCAAGCCAAGATCGCGTGTCGCTGAATATATTAATACGTTGCTCTTCTCTGTTGGCTGAGTTCCCCCTCCTTTCCTTCCACCATGTCACTGCAGTTCCGACTTGGCCGTCTATTATACCGTTGTCCGTGTATACCATCGAAGCGGTGATATTGTGGGTTTTTAAGGTTTCCGGATCCATGCTTTCCAGGAGCTTATTCTCAGCTGCTACGAGTTTCGAGGGTTGGGGGTAGTTTATTCCACCTTATACTCCAGTGTTCCCCCAAGTGAACCATCTCCTGTGATCCGATTTATTTGGCTCTGTATAGGTGAGCCGTTTCTTGCACCCTAATGTCAAGCCCACGAGTGTCCTGCAGATCTTTTGGACAAAATTCCTCTGCGTTAAACTGTTTCCTCAAGGTATTTAAATCCACTGCAGTGGGGCATGCACACGGGGCATAGGAGACTGGTTTGACCACTGCCCTCCCCCCACCACAAGAGACTTTCGCCGCGTTAGCTAACTGCTTATATGTGCCTGCTATTTTCTAGCATAATGCAATCACGTGTTGTTTGAAGAACAATTATGTACTTTAAAAAATATTTTACATATCTTAATGCATTGTGTATGAATGTATTACTAATTAATATAATGTTAATAATTATTATTATTAATTATTTATGTATTGTTCAGCACTAAAATGATAATATTTTGAGAAGTCCTGTAACTAACTTTTTTAAAAACTCCACAGACCTGATCTTCACATTTTTGTTTGGTTAGGGTATATGGTAGAAATATAGTTATAGAATACCAAATGCAGTGAAATACTAAATGATCTTTGGACCAACACTCACCGATTTCAGGTTCGAGCCTGTTCATCTTTTCTCTGTACTTGGCGACGATGTCGGGCGGTACAGCTCGTGATTTGACAGGTCGTTTGGCACGTCGCACTATGGCCTTCACTAAGTTACGTTCCCCCTCCCCCGCTAAGGACACAGACACACCAGCTCTTCCAGCACGTGCAGTTCTACCCACCTGAATTGATTTAATATATTTACCCTCATCCATAATGTTAATATCAAGTAAGAAAAATAATACTTTTGTTACAGTGATATTATATGAAACAGCCGAGTGGCGATTACCAGTAGACGCGGCGTGGGAAGACCCCCCTTAGGCGGGTCGAAGATATTTTCAAGGTCATGCCATCCAGATAGAGCATAAAACTGGTCATCACGACGTTTGGAAGAGACCTGTGCCTTGCAGTGGGCCTCTATCAGCTGATACGATAATATTATAGGGAAAAGAAAGTATAATATATAAAATAGTATAATTTTTAATATATTATCGTATATAATTATAATAAATTTTAGGTACACTTACCCTATGTATATAGTGC